>PYST01000015.1:3247-235022 GCA_003049485.1 Ophioceras dolichostomum
GGGGGGGGGGGGGGGGGGGGGAGAGAGAGAGAGAAAAGAGGACGTGAGTTGGATGAGTGCTGGCTTACAGTAGAGACTCCGGGAGGTGCTGCCCGATCAGCATCGTCTCTTCGTGCATCCTGGTGACGATATTTCCGCGCCTGAAAGCGACAGGTACCTCGTTGACAAACTGAAAGACAATGTCTAAATCGCGGAAGACTCCCAGGAACCCTGCGATGTTCCCGTTGGGGTCTTCGTGTCTCGGATTGGTGGCGTTTGCGACCTTTTCTCGAAATTTAGCAGCAGCCATCGGGGCGTTGAACGATTCGATCCGGCCCTTCATCAGGTTCGCGTCGGCATCCAGCAGTAAGAGCGGTGCCGGGTTGGCGTTGGAGCCGAAGAACTCCAACAAGCGGGTCGAGGGTGTCCGTATGTCCGGGGAGCCGGGCGTCACGCGCGGCAGCCCCGGAGGCAGGATCTCGCTGTTGAACGGACCCCAAAACCCCTCACTGATCGCCGGCAGCCTGGTCAGCGGGCCCCGGGGCCTTGCCTGCCCAATCTCATCCCCGTTTGGCCTAACAGACCCGATCGGTTCTCGTGCGTAGTGCCGGCCATGACTGGCTGTCGATTCGAGGTGCGTCAAAATGGATAGCTACCGACGACGAGAAAATGGTGTACAATCTCATGTCAATTTCGGGCGTTCAAACAAACTGACTGCTTCAGCAGTTGCCAAAGACCATTAACTCACAGGCAAGGCATGTTCGACGTGTATCCCTCTCGGACCACTAGGTCCTTCGCCCGAAAGCCGCACCGCTTGAAGGCGCGGGTTGGTGCAATCCCGTGATCGCATCTGATACCAGCTGTCCGCCATGCCCGAGAGTTGTTGCCGTACTCTCCTCATGTATGCCTCACGATTTGGGTACGACAACGAGTATTGTGCAATGACGGTTCCTGCTAGAGTTAGGAATCTGCGTTCCTTCTGTCCGCCTCGTCTTTCCAAATCGGAGATTTTCCAGCCGTTGTTGTTGTTGTTGTTGTCGTCGTCGTCGTGTTGTGATCATCTCCATCGGTCCCTTCGATCAAGGCCCTTCTAGAGACAGAGCTGCTCCAGTCCTCTATGTTATCCGGCCAGCACTCGGGCGGGTTTCCGTCAAATGCTCTGGAGTCGCAGTACGCCGGCGGCGTCGGTGGCTTGCTGACCTGACAGCGGAACACTCGTTTCCGACCCCCTATTTCGCCCTCTCTCTTCGTTCAGCACTCCGGCGTCGGCAAACTAGTGAAAGGGGTGGGAATTGGGCTAGATGTACGGCTCCTGAAGTCACCACTTACAGTTGCATTCACGGTACGAGTCACCAGCCGAGTGGGAGTCTACTCGCACCTCAAACGGCTCCTTGCCGTTTTCGTGCATCTTGCAGTTCGCATCCCCGCAGTCAGGCTGGTCGCCCCTCCAGGTGCAGTCGTGCAGTGGCGTGCCGACCGGACAACAGTATGACCCTGTAAAGGAGGACAACCATCGAGCCCCAAAGAACTCGTGGGTCAGCCTCGTGCGTACGTAGGACGGCATCAAGAATCACTCAATGTTCATGGCTTCCGGAGAGACTGGGTGAGATACTCACGTTTACTGAAACTGCCGGCACACTCGTTCACCTTGGTCGTCATCTCCTTTTGGAGTACCCCACATCCCTTTCCGCTAGAGTGGTGATAAGTCTCCCTGACAAGTTTCCATTACTTTAAAGGGGGGGGGGTGTGTCAGGGGAGCCTTCTTCATACCACTCGGACCAGTAGCAGCCAGATGTGACCACGCTGTACTCGCCGGCCTCGCAGCAAAGCACCTTGTAGCCCCTGGCGCAGTAGTATGGGTCAGATTCGCTGTAAGGGCCACCTCCCCTAGTAAAGGTGTCAGCTTTAGTTCTGGGCGGCTCGGACCCTCGGAGGGATAGTTGGCAGCGGGGCGCCCCGGGTTCGGACTGACTGACCACTTTGAGTTCCCCAACCTGGACTCTCCAGTGTGACACTGGCCATTGCAGTCACCCCAGATGCCGCCATCCCACCCGCTGCCTCGCCATGAGCATTTCTTCGGGGCCGTGTTGGTAGGACAGCAGACCGGTTTTCCTTCGCCGTTGGGCTAGAACGAGACGTGAAAGAAGGAGAGGGTTAGTCCGGTCTGGTGTGCTGGAAACGCCACGCGGGCCACTGGGGAGTCATCAGGGGAGCCATCAGGGAGCCACTGGGAAGCCACCAGGACTGCACTTACACATCCGTCTCTGTCCCATGCGACCAGGCTAAATCCTTTCTCGCACCTCAGGTCACCCTTCGGCTTGCAGGAGTACTTCGTCAGGATCTCGCACTCCTGTCCATTCTCCCCGACCAGACTCTTGGCCACATTCCCCTTCGTCGTGATCAGGCCTTGGAGCTCCAGCTCGTTGTGTCCACGTGAGAGACGCGGTACCCCACAAGTCCGCTCATGGCCGTGAACTTGTCGTCGTCCGTGTCGACGACCCAGATCACGCTGCCGCTGAGCCCGACCTGGTCCGCCCATGCCTGCTTGATCTTGAACGTGTCGGCGTCATCGTACGAGACCCACTGATTGGAGTTGAACACGAGATACTTGACCGCGACCGCCTTGTCGAACACGGGCTCGAGGCCTTTGATCTGCTTGAGGATGGCCTGGATCTCGTAGTACATCAGGATCCCGCTAGTGTCTGAGCAGGGGCCGGGGCGAGCTCCGCCGTTGAACGGGCAGCCCGGAGTCGTGCATTTCGGGTCCGACAGCTCAAAGGACCGCCCGTAGAAGCCGTAGCCCAGAGTAGCCTGCTCGAGTTTGACGCCTACGCGCCAAAGGAGCTGAGCTGCTAGCTTGATCTCTGTGAGGTTCGTATGGGCCTGGGCGATGGCACCAATTGGGTTGTTGCGATCCCTACGTTGGGTTGTCGTCAGTATCTAGGTAGGTAGCCAACCACCTAATCTCTCAAGTATGCCAGCCATGCACGCATAGGGGGAATGGAGCAGGGGTTGCGGCGGTGATACCGGGTCTTAGAGGAGCAATAGGAGAAGCTTACCATGTACCATGGAGGTCGTAGCTCATCAGGTTAGTCCAATCAGCGTACTTCAGAAGTCCGGGCAAGTCGAACCATCTGAGGTACCAGAACGAAGAAGGAATCGTGAATATCAGACCCAGCTGCCTTGGTGCGGCATCAAATGTCGACCTGAGGGTCTTCATGAGGAGGACAAAGTTGGCAGTGTCCTCCGGCTTGCCTCCTCTATCCGGGGCACCGGGGTACTCCCAGTCGACATCTAGACCATCGAAGTCGTACTTGTTCAGGAACTTGACGCCGTCAGCAAACTTCTGGCGGTTCGGCCCTGTGCTGGATATCTCGCTGAGCAACGGCTGGGTGATGGTATCGTTGTCCGAGAAGGTCCAGCCGCCGACGGCCACGAAGACCTTCAGCTCCGGGTTGTAAATCTTGGCATTCACAGTCAGCTGCCAGAGGTCTTCCGTGGTCTGGCTGTCCATTGTTGTCAGCTCGTATGTGCCCGGCTTGATAAAGGCGAAGGCGTAGTTGAGGTGAGTAAGCTCTCCCAGGGGTACATCGCTGGGAGATTTCCGGTTGCATTTTGATCTGTAGCTCCAGGTCTCGTAGTACCCCATCACTAGGTGATTTCCAAGCAGATCGTCAGATAGATGAAGCGTCATCAAGTGTTGGGATGAGAGTCCGTGGGGAGCCTGTGAGTCTGGGAGTCAGTCAACTTACCCCTATTCATCGACTGGTTCCTGGGAGAGGCCAGGGGCTGGGGTTCGGGAACGCAGTTTGACTGGCGGCACAAACTCCTCATGCGACACGGCGCTTTACGCGGGTCTCGAGGGCGTCGCAACTCGTCCCCTGTGCGTTAAAGCGAGCGGCCTCAACGGGACGCCGACGACGGCCCCACCGATTCCGACCACAACGGCTGATGTGCTCGGGCTGGCCCAGCCGGCCCTACTCAGCCGGGGCGTTCCTGGAGAGAATGCACATACGTAATAACGGATCAGCAGTCCAGCAGTACGAATACTACATATGGCACCGTTTCGGCCGTTAGGCATGGCGTTTGTAATGAGAATGGTCTAGGCTTCTTATTGAACTTGGTTCATATGCGAGGTCGAAAACAATAGTGACGCTTGCATAACTGTACCTAGCTAGCTAGGTTCGAGGTTGTCATATAAAGAAGCCCGTGCCGTCGAGCGGAGGCTGTCTTTTCGGTCAATTTTAATTCTGTTGTTGTGCGACATGACCTTATGATGGTTGGTGAATGAAACGTAACATCAGACCTGCCCTGCTTCTTCGCGTCTTCGCGATTCTGGGTAAAGTTACCATACATAAATTCCATCGAGTCCTGTTGCGTCCCTTCATTCAACCGCATTCCTCTCATTTGGTACAGCACATAATGCGAAACCTTACCCTTTTCATGGCTACAGCAAGGGGCATCGTCGCCAGCCCTGGGTTGCACCCGAGATTCCAGCCACTTCTCCGACTACTGCTTCCGAGCATCATCGGCAAGCGCCTCCTCAACGTCAACAGCCTCCAGCGCCGGTTCACGAGGAGGACCACAGCTAGCGGACATCTAGCTACTCGCACTTCACCGCCGACAACAATCGCCGTCTTGCCTCATCGACGGCACACATCTTCTTCGACATCACCCGACCCACCTCCGCCACCGACGACGGAAGAGAAGACGGTCCCTAGCCTGCCAGACGGGAATTTCGGGTTGTCGTTAGATGAGTACTATGCACTATCAGGGGAGCGCAAGCTCAAACTGGAGCTGGAGCAGGATCTGGAGAAAGCATATGGCGACGGCAAGTGGGGCTACGTTGTCTTCCGGACCACGTACAAGCCAGAGCTAGACCGGCATTGGGAAGCGTTCAAAGTGGCGCTCGACGGGTACAGCCGGAGGGTGGTCGCCGGGTCCGACGCCCCCGAGATCGCCGAAAGGCTCGAGTGGGTCTTCATCGAAGACCCGGCGCTGGAAGGTGCCTCGCGAGACGAGCTCCGGCACCGCTTCTGGAAGTGGGCGATAAGCGAAGACCCAGCAATCGACCCCGAGTTCCCCTACCAGCTCCGGGAGGAATACAAAACCGCTATGTCCCGCACTGGTATAATTGCGCGTCATTGGCCGGACAGGCGACACAGCTTCTTCGTCCAGGTCGACGAAGCTTCCCTGAGAAGCCTCCTGGTAGGGCGCGACCGAACCATCCAGTCGATTAAGGACCACTACCCCAACGAGGATTGCCCACTCTTAGACCCGACAGATCCCGCCACGACCCTGGAAGTTGAGTTCGGTGCCTCCGGCTGGGTCAACCTGGTCGACGGTTGGTGGGTGCCTGGTCGAGACCCGGAGAGCGAGGCCGACCTGGACGAGGAGGAGAAGAAGAGTGACCTATGGACCGAGAGCTGGTTTATGGTAGCGCCCGACCACATGGCCACCGCCGGGTTCTTCTACGACCTGCCCGCCCATGTCAGCGAATGCTGGTACAACAATTGGGCGCCGCCCGACTATATTGTGGCATACTAGGAATGCAAAAACTCCTCCAGCCCAACCCTCAAAACAATGAGCGGTACACCCTAAGGCTTTCGCACTGCTAAGGAGGCTGCATAGCCCTCAAGCAGCTCGCGATGTCGACGCCCCTTAGGCTGTGGTGTGGCTGCAACTTGCAAAAAGAGGACGGCCAGTGAAGGATGGTCGCTATCACACAAACTGAAGAACAGAATAGGATAGATTCTAAAGGCAAGCCCAGCGAGAATCCCCAGATTGGCGAACCACTGCCCGTCATCACATTCGGGATGCTCCTAATACTACTCAATAGACTCAAACCCCTCATCCTGTGTGAAATGCATCGCGTATTCGCCATTGTGGCTATTTGTCGCCTGCCGCAGTGCGCGCATCGGTGCGATCTGTCTGGCTATCAACCATACTCCTATGCCATCCGCCCACCTGTGGGGTAGATCATGCATGCATCATCCTCCTCCTCATTTTCATCAGCTCCATAAGCAAAAGCAAACTGGCAGAAGCGGGGGTATCTGCTCTCGAGTCCTTCCAGGCCGCCAGACATGCGCCACCTCCTCGTGCCGGGAAAGTGTTTTGTTTCGTCCAAAAAAAAGAGTAGCAAGAGAATAACTCTAGTGAGATTTCTCACTCAGATTGCCATTTTGTCATCCGTCGTCAATCCTGACTGGCGGGGAATGCAAAAGTAAAGTGGGAAGAATGCATCACAGTCGTGGTAAATAATGGGATCAGAAGCCCTCCAGACACCATGCCCGATATGTGCTCGTCCCGTGTCATCCGCGTCAATCCTGACTGGCGGTGGAGGGGAGACGGAAAAGAAAAAGAGAAAGGAAAACATCGCAGAAGAAGTAACCCTCAGGCCATCCGTGCATTGCATCTGCTTGTCCGCCTTTGTGTCATTGGCATCAAACAGCCTAGAAAGGCAAAGGGCATCGCAGGCAGTGAAAACTCAAGACGGAAGATGGAATCCAGGAAGCAGAAAACGAGAAAATGGGCCTCACGGCCGCTCGTGAGCCTTGGCGGAGGAAAGAAATATGTGTACAGAAGAAGGCGCCACACAATATGCACCCTGGCCAGCGCGCCAAATATGAACCAGAAACGAGATGGCAGCAAGAGCAATGCTATGATGTTATCAGTTTAAGCCGAGATTGGTCCCCGAATCATGTAGCGGACCACCATGAAAATCAGTAGAGAAAAACAGATCCGAAAGAAGAAAAAATGAAAAGTAAATCATCAGCTGAGAGACCAGAAAACATGCCCTCGCGTGAGTCTTTGCCATGACCCGGCGCTCCAGCCTCAGTAGGGCCCATAAAAAGGCAGCTAGGCTTCGTTTGGGGTTTCACGAGGGCCGTGGATCACGCATCCGTCGCACGCGCAGTCGTCGCCGCAGGGACAGCTGGCCGGCTCGCCGAGGCAGCTGAAGGGATACGTGACGAACAGGTAGTCGCTGGCAGACAGCTGCGTCTGGTCCTCGGATGCCTCGGACGGCGTCTGCTCCGCGGGCGACGGCGGCTCCGTCGTCGTCGTCGTCGCGGTGGAGAACCGCGGGGCCGGGCCGTCGGCGTCGGAGCTGTTGGTGGCGGCCACGAGCGCTGGGGTGTGCTGCTGCTCGCCCTGCTGCTGGTGCTGGTGCTGGTGCTGGTGTGGCTGCTGTGCCGGCGGGCTCTCGGCCAGACAGGTCATCGCCGAGCGCAGATAGCCCGCTGTGGCCTCCGTGTACGGGTGGACCAGACAGCCGAGGCAGTTGCAGGACGGGCCGCACTCGCAATCGTGATTCAGGAACTCCTGCATGACATCGGCACCGGGTCCATCTTGGCTGAACGTGGCGCCTGGGGAGGCGTGGAGCTCCTGGCCGTTCTGCTGCGAAGGTATCGCCGGGACTGACTGCACGGTCGATCGCCACTGGGACGGCACGATGGGGTTGGCGAACGTGCCGTACGTGGCTGGGAAGCTGTAGACACCTGAGTTGCCAGTCTGGTGGAAGTACGCGGGCTGCGACATCGGCTGCGGCTGGTGGTATACCTGGACGATCGGCCTGCCCATGCCGACATTGGCATCCATCTGACTCATTCTGAAATCATTGGCGCCACCACCTGTCACCGCTCCTGCCGCCTGAAAGTGGGCGAGATGGGGTTGGATCTCGGCGGGGAGTGGTGCGTGTACTAGCGGCTGGGGGTTCGGCTGAGCTTGGAACTGTTGGGTCTGACTATCGCGTCTGCCATGACCATTCGTCGCCGCTTGGGCCTTACCCGCACAGCAGCTCCGGGGCGCAGGCGGCAGATCCACGCCTCTAACATCGGGGCCTGTACCAGGAGGCTCCTCAAGATGTCCAGCGCCGTTCGAGCCTGCGGGAAACCCGGCGATATATGACATACCATTAGCTGTTTTCGTCGGAACTGCGTTCGGCAGTTCCGGCTTTATCGACACGGATGCCAAACTTGCCCGGCGATCGATGTACAATGGCTGGGCATATTCCGAACTATGGTATCCCATAACGGCGGGCTGGTCGAACGGACCAGACGGCAAAGGTTGGACGTGGTTAAACGGCGGCGCGGAATTGAAATATCGGAGCGAATCACCGTTATCCATTGATCCCGTCCGAATATGCATACCGTTCCCATTTTCGGTCGGCTGGACAATTCGATAGGTATTAGGATCCGCTTTTTCGAAATTCACTGGATCGAACGACCGTTTTTGTCCGTTAATTTTGGCACCGGGTTTCTGAACGTGGAAAGAGCGTCCGGTAGGCGACATCGAGCCACTGGCAACTGGGAGGCCGTTTCCAACCGGCACCGCAGTCGTTACCGTGGTGGTCGCCGCAGTCGTAATCGCCGTCGTCGCGGGAGCAGCCGTGACCGTAGTCATATTTTGCGTATGAGTCTCCGGGGGGCAAGGACATTTCTGATTTCGGGGTATGGCTGCCGTGATGCTGCGGTCACAGCCGCAGTTCGACCCTGGGGGATGCGGACAGGAGCTGAGCGGTCGACCGGGCTTCCGGACAGGGATTAGCACTCGCTCTGTGCCATGCGGGCATTTCGTGGAACGGTGACCACGGATGCATGGCGCGCTGCGAGTGGGGGGCAGTGTTAGTCCTGGCGGTGTCAAAAGTCATGGAGGACTTGGACGAGACAAACGACATCGTAGAGAACCAGAAGGACGGGCTAGAGATGAGGTATTATGAGATGCGAGACAGAAAAGCCAACAGGATGTCCACATACCATGCCATCTTCTGGCCGTTAATTACCGGCATGACTGCAGATGCTTGATGAGTCTCTGCTTTGGTCGGGTAAGGTACAGGTGGTACTGGCGGTTGCACCGTCGACGATTTGAAGTCCCGGGAGCAGGAGCCTCATAGATCCGGAGGCAGCGCGGGTCGCCAAGGAACGAGCCGCCTCGGGCTGGACGCGCAAACAGTCCGTGAGTAGGACGCAGGCAGGGTCGCACAGCCGTCACGAGGTTGGAATGACTTGTGCGAAGATTCGTGGAGCGGAATTACTCGGGGTGGTGCTCGGCTAGTCGTGGCTGTTATGTAGCTGTGACAGCCAGTCGATGGAGCGCGGGAGTGCGGGAGCGCAGGAGCTCTAGGTTCTGTGTGCTTGTCAGACCCAGGATGATGAGAACGGCCTCTGAGGCGTCGGCAAGGAACCTGAGTTGGGAGAAGCCACCGGAGTATCCGACGGCGGGTTTGTGGCCGCAGGCAAGCGACGACCAGGAGAGCGGTGGAAGGTTGAGGCAAGTTGACTTCGGGTTGGGCCGTTGCTATCAGATGATCACCCGTGCATGCCGTGCGGCAATTGCCTCCCTCGTGCGAAACAGAGTTCAAGGACTGTGGAGGCGAAGCCGCAAGGCGCCACTGAGACAAGGTACCGGCTGAAGGGATAGGGAGAGGGATCCGGGCAGGACGGGAGTCGTTGTCTAGGTCCCGGATGTTGGGTAGGATGGATCGGATTGTGTGTTCGAGGCCTTTCTTCTCCCGAAAGCCAATTGACGAATCTCGGACCAACTTCCGCACAGGAGCTCAGGTACGTACGTTCTGTTCAATGGAGGTAGGCGTTGTTGCGACGCACGGCCAGTGGCTTGCACGCGCGATGAACCAAGGGGGGGGGCAGGCGCATGCAGCAATTAGGGATGTGGCCTAGCAGGGTGGTTGAAGTCGACAAGGTGGTAGAGTATGCAGCTCCCCCTAAACCCCTTCAGAATGAAAGCAGGGGGAAAAAAACAAGAAAAAGAAAGAGAGACGCCCACAACCCCGCACTTGGGCCAGTGCGTGATAATGGTGACCTGACTTAAAAGAGAGCGCGGGTGGAGGAGGGGTCCTGACTCTGCCCAGCCAGGCCTGTCGACAAAATGATGCGATGAAAGAGAGAAGGTGGTGTTGGTGTTTTCCGAGGGCCAGCAGGAGGAACTATGGAGGACTTGGGAGTACGCTTGAGGAAACGGCGCCCTAGAGGTACCTGCCGGACATTGACGACTCGGCACCGGAGAACCGAGACACACAGCGAAAAGTTGTGTTTTCTGTCTGCCGCTCCGGTGAGGCGTATGCCGGGGCTGCGACCGTGACGATGGGTCTTTGTCCTAGTGAGGTGCGGAAAGGTTGGAAGAGGCTCCGCCGTCTTGAGTGGCGGCTTTGTTGGCGATGCGGTCCGGTGAACCCCTTTCAGAAACCCGGACTCCCGCAGGTGGAAAGTTGTTAAGCCGAACAACACTTGTTTTTCGAACCCAAAAATAAAAATTGGAATAGAGAAACATAAGAGTTGGTACCTGCCCTGCCCGTTGCTGCTGAGTCTCACCTGCCCTCTCGTACCTACCGTCTAAGCAGCAGAAAAAACCGAAGATAGGAAGGAGGTGGTCGTTGTGGTGGTGGGGTGAGGCGTGCCGGAACCAATTTGAGCAAGTTTCTATTGGCTACAGGCTCTCAGTCATGTGGAGCACCAGGGGTGTGTGCGAGCTCGCGCCTCACCCAAAGATCACATTTCCCCTCCACCGCCATCGCCTTCAGCCCTTCCTGGTACAATGTCATGCCTCAAAGTAATAGCAAAGTTGAATGTGATCCCGTAGCGAAAGAGTGAGAGAGAATCGCAATTTGGTACAGTAGGAGGTACAGTTGTCAGGCACGTGGGGAATGCTTCATGCTACCACTTTACCAACACGCCCCCTTTTATAAACACCCTCGTGCTGGGGTACTTCGTCTAATCCCGTAGCTACTCGACGTATTGTACTGTAGTAGGCAGTCTCTGGGTACATAAATCAGTGGACTCCTGCCGCCTCTTGGCTTTACCGACGGGACTGCCCAGAACCTTGATGGCTGCTTAGTCGAGCTCCTCATGGGCTCATGGGTCCTCGTACTCATTCGTCTCTTTACATGGATCTTCGTCAATGAGCAGGCTGCAGACGGAGGAGACAGAGGCAAAGGCAGCTTCGCCGAACATGAGCGGCCACCAACCCCTCGAGACACGCCCGCGTTGTATCAGTGAAGACGAATCGAAACGAGCGAGGCCGGCGGGAATAAGGTTCCCCACCGAAACAACGAAGACGGAGCTAGCAGCAAGCGGCTCCCCTGCGCACGGCGGCGATCTTTGGGGGGCGAGCGAGACGAGTCATTTAGACCTTCAGGCTGGAGGAAGAGCAGTCCCAGCTACGGCAACGGCACGCCGCTACGGCTTGCCCTAGCTCTAGCTCATCGGTCCTCGATTTCCCGCCGCAGACATGCCTACCAACTGGATGGGTCTACAGCTGGCAAGTGCACCAAGGAAGGTCACAAGTGACGTAAGATGGTGTTGAAATGGTGGAAAGACGAGGCACAATTGTCGCCTGAATTTATTGATTTCAACTTGGGGTGGTGCTGGACCCCTTTCCAGATCGTATGCAGATCTCTTGGCGATCTAATCTTATCAAGGTCCTGGCCGTCTTGCCACACACGATCCCAAGCATGTCAACGAGGGTAACGTATCGATGCCACAATCCTCCTCTCTAGTGCGCGCTCAGTCAGAGTCGCCCTCATCGGCGAACAAGTCCGCGGCTCTCATCCGTTTCTTGGGTTGGCCAATCGCCGCGGCCGACATCTGGAAACGGCCAATGGTTTTGACCTCTGCCAGCGGAGGTGGCGGCTCGGGTTTGGTTGGCTCAGGCGTACTGGTAGCGGCCTCAACACTGCTCGTTTCGGCGCGGCTTTTGCTCGCGCCGGCGTCTTGGCTACCCGTATCGACACTGCTAACCTTATCGACATGGCTGCCCGTGTTGGCATCGTCGTCACCAGTCCCGGCGTCTGCATCCGTCATCTCCGAGTCGTCGTCGCTGATCTCGCCCTCCTCGAGAGCCATATTGGAGAACTCATCGGGCGGGAGAGAGACGCCATGAAGATAGCTGTCGGATAGCGGCTGTCCGTCGATATCCTCTCCTTCCAGAGCCTCCAGATCCAAATGTTCGTCGTAGACGTACTCAAGGGTCGGCAAGTCTGCAAGATCCTCGTCGCCGTCCTCATCAGACGAGTATTTGTCGTATTCTTCATCTTCATCACATCCTTCCTCTTCGTCGTACTCTTCCTCTCCCCCTTCATCTCCTTCCTCTTCTTCCTCATCAAGGAGAGAAACGGCCTTGGCATCGGACGATTCCGCGAGCGCTTCCGGCTCAGGGGATACTTTGGTGCTGGCGACCGTGCTGACCGCTTTCCGCTCGCCATCCTCATCCACCGCTTCGTTTGCATCAGGAGGCTGTTGACGGAGTTTTCGCTGCTGTTGCTCCCGCTCTTTGGCCTCCTGTTCCTCTTCCTCTCTCTTCTGAAGTAAAGCTGGCGGGTTCTCGAAGCTGCTGACGAAGAGGGCCTGCGTCTCAACAGGGAAGACGCACCAGCCCTCCCAGTGGTTCAAGATGAGTCCCACGCTCCGCTTCCACTTCTCCATGCGCAGGCGGCCCCAGTGCATCTTCTCAGGCACCATGCCGAGGGCCTCGAAAACCTTCCGGCTTCGCAGCGCCACCTCAAAATACTGCCGGTAACGCCAGGCGTGCCGAATGCCGCTCGTTGACGAGGACGACAGAATATCGCTCACGGCATAGAGGCCGATCAGCTTAGCTGCGCTGCGGTCCTCAGGGTCTACGGCCGCAGTGGCAGCAGCAGCAGCCGGTTTGTCGTCCGGCTCGATACCAGCAGCAGGTGAGGAAGCTCGAGAATCTGCTCCCGCATCCTGAGGTTTTTGTTCCTTGCCTTCGTTGCCGCCAAGCTTGTGACTAGGGTTCGCCAAGGTGTATGCAAACGGCCTCTCGACATTGGAGACAATGAGGTCCACAATCTCCTCCGCGCCGCGGCTAGCATGGGTTATTGCAAACGAGGCCACCCGCGCGATATCGCCCTTCCTCAACTTAGAAAGCGAAGTGGGCAGACGGGCGAGTAGATGGACAAGTTTTGCTTTCTCCAAAGGGCTGAGGACGTTGTCGTCCTGCGACTTGCTAGCACTTGTGGTATCACCTCCTTGCTTGTGCGGCTCATCGTCAAAATCGTCGTCGTCGGAAGAGTTATACTCCGAGTCGGAGACGAACTCGTCCACTCCCGTGGTGAATTCGTATGACAAGGGCTGGTCCGGAAGCTTCCACGCGCTACTGTCCTCAAAGACCGGGGTGAACTTGCCCCGCCCACGCCTTGGCCTAGATCCGGTGACGGCCTCCCATAGCTTGTAGCGATACCACACGCCTCCTTCGCTCCGGGCGTCCCATATCCATGCCCATTTCTCGTCTCGCTGGACATCGGGCCGAGACATCAGCAGGGCCTCGAAATCCGTGCCGTACCCTAGAATAGATTCGACCACCATGTGGATCATGCGCAGTTTCTTGATATCTCTCGGGGGATGTACAGGGACGTGCAAGATTCCCGCTTGGTTCATCGGCCCGCCAGCGGAGGTGCTGTATGACGACGGAGGTGCAAAGCCCCGGTCATGGCCATGGCCTCGACGTCCGTGCCGGCCGCCAGAGCGGGGTACCGGCTTGGCCCCGAAAGGGTGACTGGTGGTAGAAACCGACTGCGCGCTGGCGAGCGAGCCGGAGATGGCTGCAGAGGAAAGATGCCTGTGCAGAGATAGATAAAACCCAAAGCCGAGGTACTTGTTCTGGAGGTTGGTGACGGCAGTATCGATATCCGTGGCTGCAGTCTCGGGTGAAAGCGTGACAATGGCAGTAATCGATTTGCGTTCGGTCGCTCCGGGACCTGCGGGCGGGAGTATTTTGACACCATCGACGTTGAGGCTGCCGTTCACGAGGGCTTTGATCACGGCAGGCGAGGTTGCTGGCGGTAGGTTGGAGAGTCGGATGGTCGGCTTCGGCACGGCCTTCTCCTCGTCTTGGTCGGCGGCAGCAGTCTCCCCTTCGTCGTCGCTTATATCAAAGGCCTTCGATATCGATCTTGAGGCAGACTCGTGGTCGTCGAAGGCTAACCGGCCACCACCTCCCCGTCCTTCGTCGCGATCGTTATCGTGTTCTCCTCGACTGGCAAACCCATCGAACGTCCTCTTCTTCCCATAGCTCGTCGGCGCGGGGCCTAGTGACCCGGGGCCGCTCTTCATGCTATGGGAGCCCGACGGCGCCACAAAGTGCCTCTTCCCTGCGCCGGCGCCGTATGGAGGTGGCCTCTCGCCGAGGCCTGGGGGCGGGGGCCGGTCATATCGGCTCGGTGTGGCTCGGTTGTCGCGGTGTCTGTTGCCATCTCCATCGCGATCGAAGCTCTTCACGAAGTCTTCGAGCACGGCCGCCGTTTCTGCGTCCTCTCTGCGTCGCTTAGCCTCGGCCTCTTCCTTCTGTCGCTCAAACACAGACTTCTTGGTGGGCTTTTGGAGCTTCGCCTCGACATCGGGAAACTCGGCCAGCCTATTCGTGGAGGACATGGCGAGCGAAGAAAATCATGGCATCGATAATATGATTTTGGCTGCCGCAATTGATTCATCACTGGGCTATACACGTAATTTGAGGCATCGTGGTCGTCCGCGGATTTTGGGTGCTTTTCAGGAGCTTGAAACCTAGAAGGTTGGGGCTCCAAATCGGAGATCGTTTTGCATGGTTCCTGTTTCTACCTGCAGCAATGCTCGGAGCACGTGTTTTTCAGTATGGTGCCGATCAGATCACAGGCGGAGAACAACCACATCGCTATAATACTTCCTAACTTCTCGACGCTTCCTGTGTCACAACATCCAGTCACTCTCTCTCAACTTGTTGCTTGCGTCGGTCTGCCTACACGTTCGGACGCGTACTTGCAATGTGCGTACGAATAGCTACACCTACCTACGGACCATGCAATAATCGTACATGTGGCTTTATTTAGCGGGGCATCCTGGCGCTGTGACCTCGACTTTGTTCAGTGCTCGAGCTCAGATTATCATAATTCGATGTGGGCTTTGATTCAGGCATGTCCCTCTCCTCCTGAACCCTTTCCCAAAGTCATTCACGAACCTCTCCTGATGTGATACAAACTCAGATCTCAAGCTCATCAAGGAGTCATACCAACAGCTCTCTTCTTCTGACCAGGTACGTACATACGACTCAGCCCGTGGCGAGCGCAGCCTGGACAGGGGTGGAACACCCATCAACTTATCAGTTGTCTGGTCCTTTGCCAGGCCGAGTGGGAGTGACGAGACGGCACCCCACACACAAACATCCCCACCATGATGCGTTGGCAACAGGAGAGCTATCTACCACTTCGGTTCCCTCGAGAGGGGCAGAGCTTCTCTGTTTATTTTCTTACCCGTTCACACAAAATTTTCCTTCTGCTTTGTTTCAGGGAAATAGCTGCACAGGAAAGTCACAATCAGAATTTCCTCCTGCCCCCTTCTAGCCCTTGCTCCAAAGCGAGATCACCTCTTGTCTCGCTCCGCCCTTGTTCCTCACTCACTCTCACACAGTCAATCTCTTTGCCTCCTGACTTCGCCATTCTGGGCAGCTAGTCGCAAGCGACCAAGTGCTGTTGGCCTACATTCCTGACCCAGGCCTCGCTCCGGAACACCGAGGAGGCACAGGTTTCAGCCTCCGTGGAGAGCACGGCCAGTTGAAAGGGAAACAAAAAGGCCATTAAGGTTTGGCCTCGGGTTGTTGGTCACGGTCGTCCGCATTCCTTCTCTCACCCACTGGCCGCCAATCACACATTAAACATACACACACACACCTTGATGAGCTAAGCGGACCGACCAAACGCCTCTTTCGCTCTTCGCACAAGCCTACTTCGCATTTAACCTTCTCCTTCTTTCTCTCTTCTTCACCCGTCATGCCCAGTCCCGGTCAGCCACCCTCTCTTCCACCTCCCACTTCCTCCTCTTCCTCCTCCTCCCCTTTCTCTCCCCCGTCCTCCATCCTCATCGTCGGCTCAGGCGTCTTCGGCCTGGGGACGGCGTACGCCCTCACCAGGCGTGATGCATTCTCCAAGACCACCATAACGGTCCTCGACCGCTCTCCGGACGAGGCCGTGTTTCCGTCTCGCGACGCTTCCAGCGTCGACAGCTCGCGCATCGTCCGCGCCGACTACGCCGACCGGGCGTACGCCGCTCTGGCGGCTGACGCCCTCGTCGAATGGCGCAAGTCCGCGAACGATGAGCTGGGTGGCCAAGGTCGGTACAGCGAGACCGGTCTGGTCTTCACCGCGGACCAGGACCCTACCGCTACCGCTACCGCCACCTCCGCCGCCGCCGCTGACGCGACGGCGCCTTTACCCAAGAAGACCGGTGCCGACTACTGTCTCGCCAGCTGGCAGAACGTGGTCGACCTGGCGAAGGACGATGCGAGCCTCGCGTCCAAGATCCGCCTGTTGCCAAACCCAGACGCCATTCGCGACGCGGTTGGCACTGGAGGCGGATCGGGCGTTTGGGGCTACATCAACCAAGCATCCGGATGGGCCGACGCCTCCGCCTCCATGAGGTTCTTCTACAACCGCGTCCGTAAGACCGGGCGCGTGAAGTTCGTGTCGGGGACCGCCGCCTCTCTCACTCGCGAGAGGAGGAAGGTCACAGGCGTATTCCTCGACGACGGCCGCACTCTGAGTGCTGACCTCGTCATCCTCGCAGCAGGGGCGTGGACCGGCGGCCTGGTTGATCTCGTTGGCCACACCATGGCCGTGGCCGAAGTGCTAGCCTACATGGACATCACAGGCGAGGAGCAAGCGCTTTTGTCGCGCATGCCCGTGCTCATGAACCTGAGCACGGGATTGTTCATCATCACGCCGTCCAAGAACGTCCTCAAGGTCGCGCGTCACGAGCACGGGTTCCTCAACCCGACGACCGACGCGTCTCCGCTCCGAGTCCCTCCCTCCGGCAGGGGCGGCGCTGAGGAAGAGAACGGCGATGGATTGCCGTACACGGTCTCCCTTCCGCAACGGAACGTCGAGGACGCGTTCACGAACATCCCCGAGAAGAGCAAGGAGATCCTCCGCAGCGCGCTGCGCGAGATGATCCCACTTCCGGCGGTTCATGAGCGGGCGTTCTCCAAGACACGTGTCTGCTGGTATAGCAATACCAAGACGGGCGACTTCCTCGTCGACTATCACCCGTACTGGGACGGGCTTTTCGTGGCAACTGGCGGCAATGGCCATGCATTCAAGGCGAGTGACGCAATAAAGAGGCGTGATGGGCACAAGATGCTTGGTTTATCACTACACACTACACGGCAGGCTCATCTAACCTGTACTCTCCTCTCAACAGTTCCTGCCTGTGTTGGGCGAGCGCATCGTCGACTGCGTGATGCAGCAGCGGCCCGCGGAGTTTCACGACAAGTGGTCCTGGAAAGCCTCCACGACACCGCCAACCAAGTGGAACGAGATCATTACGGACGACGGCAGTCGTGCTGGTCAACCAGGTCTGATCCTCCAGGAAGAGCTGGACAGGACATCATGAGAGAAGCCTCGATGATCATACACACGCCTACGAGACGAGAGGGGCAAAGGCAACTTTCGCTTTTCGCTGAGCGGTTATCTGATGGCATTGATCATGATCTACTGAAAGGAGAAGGCCTAACATGACCTAACCAGGTCACTGCAAAAAGCAGCTGCCTAACTCAAGACGCGAGGGTGGACGGTATAGTGTCGAACCACCGCGATGGCTGTGCGCAAGTGCGCCCTTCCAGACCAAACAACGGTGAGTCAGTCCCCCTAGAGGAACCCTCGCCGAAAGGTGAAGATGCCAGATGAATGCCATATGCTGTCCGACCCACACAGGAGCCGGCCCAGCCAAAGGAGCGTATCCTTTGTTTGCAGTTTGCCACGAAAAAAAAAAGCTGATCCCACTGTGAAAGACTGCTGAGTCCCTGATGCAGCCAGGGCTCGTCAGATGTTGACGAAAGCCAGCGCAAGCCAAAGGACCATCACACTCAAGGTGCAGTCACAGCCATGCCCAGTCGATCATACCTGTGCAGCTCTCATCGCATACCCCAGGCAGTCAACCTTCGCACTCAGCGATCTCCCCGTCGACGAAGCTCCCTCTTCGTCCTACGCGGAGAATGCGACATTAAAACGACAAATCTCAACAACCTGCGCGATCCTGCCGTCGCGCCAGCACCCTGCAGCCCGATACGAGCAGGATGCAAGATCTATGTTATGGTGCAGGGCCATAAAAAGAATCTTGGGGGATATTTTTCTCTCTCCGCCAGGAATGTAGAGCCCTCCAGTGTAGGCCTTCCGTTCTGAACGCCGATGCAATGCAATGAAAGACGAAAAAGCGCAAAAATTGGTACAAGCAGCCGTGAGTGACGCGACGAGTCGGGTAGGTCCAGACAGCCGGCCAGACACAACTGCGGACTTTTTGATGTAGTGTAGTGGTTGAGGGTGATAGGTAGGTGGGACGTGGTACGTGGTGGGTATCGGTCGGTGAGTGCGTCGTGACATCGTCAAAGGGCGAGATGCCCCATGCTCATCTTTCCAACTCGTTCTGCGCAAGATGGTCTTGGCCTAAACCTTGCGGAAGTCCTGCAAGACAGGGTAGATCATCTCGAAAGCCTGGTAGATCTCTTCACGGACCTTGGCGCCGGTGAGGACGATCTTGCCGCTGACGAAAATCAGAAGCACGATCTTGGGCTTGATCATGCGGTAGATGAGACCGGGGAACAGCTCAGGCTCGTAGGAGCTGAAGTTGTGGTGGCGCGAGGCGAGACCCTCCAGACGGATCGGGAACTTGATGTCGCACGAGCCGACGATGTTCTGGATCTTGAAGTCGGTGAACTTGGCGTTGAAGCCGAGCTTCTGGATGATACGGGCGTACTTGCGCGAAGCAAGCTTCGAGTCGTCTTCTGACTTCGCGCCCGTGACCACCATCTTGCCGGAGGCGAAGATCAGAGCGGTGGTCTTGGGTTCGCGGATGCGCATGATGACAGCAGCGAAACGCTGCGAAGGTTAGCCCAGAATCCCAGAAAAAATAATTTTTCTGGGTGGTGTGTTATACCTTCGGATTGTACTCCGCATTCCGGGCATGAAGAGCGATCGTCTTCAGATCCAACCGACAGTCCAAGTTGACCGTAGCCACGATGTTTCTGATGCGCGACACGCTCAGGTTAGCGAAATGCGATTAGAAATGAAGGGAGTTGCTGTCACGGAAAGGGCTAGTACTGACTGTAGTGTGGGCGTCAAGCCACTACCGCCCTGGGTCGCGGCGGGCGTCGCAGCAGGAGTCGCGGGAGTCACCCCAGTACCGTTGACGGCTTGGACGCCTGGCTGATGAACGCCGTTCGCGAGAGGTCGTTGCCCGTTGACGTCGTTGGGAGGTGTGAGCTCGCCATGGCCGCCGGGGAATGACAGAGACCCAGGAGCAGTGAAGGCCTTGGCCTGCGCGGCGTTGGATGGGTGCGTCTGGATGCCCTCCATATTGAACTGGATTGATCGAGACTTGGTAATTGATAGCCGCGACGGGTAGTGCAGGTCTGTATATGATAAATCGGCGCGACGGTCAGCCCTGCTGGAACAGACGCGCAATTAAGGAAAATATTATCGCAGAGTAGAGGGTCGCGTGCAATTGAGCTGTGCAAAAGTGCAACTAAAAATGCATGTGGAGGTGGCGGGGTTGCCAAAAGGTTGAGAGTTGGGGAGAGTTGCGAAAGGCTGGCGGAAAGGCTAGAGATCGTAACATTAAATAGATGGTGTGGCGGAGAAGACAAAGGTGGCCAATAACGATACAGGCAGTGACGCGATGCATCAATAGACAGTGAATTGAAAGATGAAAAGGAAGGCGGCATACCAGATGTTGGAGATGAACAAGTGAATGTCTCCCCTACAAAATCGCTGCCCGGCTTCTCTGACTCGGCTGGCGAGGCGCGCGTGATCTCTCTCAATCGCCGGCGTCTTCGTCGCAGCTCAACCTCGAGAGGATGGAAGGCGGACCAAGGTCAAATCAATGTCTCGGTCCAGGCGGCTCAGCAGTCGTCGACGATGGCGGCGACGGTTGTGATACGCAGGAAATTGCACACTTCGTCTCTCGTCTCTGGCGCGAAACGTCGACTTCTCACGACAACCACAAGCGGTGATGGGGGAAGGGGAATTCTTTCTATTCCTGGATGGCCTGCACGGGATGTGATAGACCTGTGCCGGCGCAACTTGCGACGTTCTCTGAAGTGGTCGACGGCGACAACAAGGATTGAAGGAGGTCGCCTTGGTGATGAACTTGGACGGTCAAACGTCAAGGGTTCCGATCCGGATGATCCTTTCTTTGTCGTTGGGGACAAACTGTCCGCCGCGCCGACCGCAAAAGAGAAAGAAATTAAATCTAGAGAGTGGCTCGCGCACACACTAACCCGCAAGGGAGAGGAGCGGGAAGGAGACGGAGAATGAGGAGAGATTCGGGAATGCGCTGCAATAGGAAAAAAAAGGAAAAAGAACAATAGCAACGCCTTCTCCGAATGTCGTGATGTTATCGGTGTGGGAGGTGAGGGAGAAGAAGTGTGTGTGGGTATTAAAAAAAAATTGTGCCCCAAACGTGTGGAAGTCACAAATACGTAGGGTCGGTCGGAGCTCCGCGCGAAGGCTCTGGAAACAGGCGGGTGAGGGGAGACCGTCCTTCTTATAATTTTCGCCCAGCAGTGCAGTGTGGCAACCTCAGGCAAGAATGCTGCGTGTGTGGCGGCGAATCCTTTCTGGGGCGCTCCTGGCTTCCACTAGCGCGCACCAAACTCAGACAAAGCCAATCAGCGGAGCGGAACTGGACACTCGGGCCCCAGTTTTATTTTTTCCACATCCACAACTCTGTCGCTGTCACTGACGCTTGCAGGTCTGACCCATGCAATCTGTGGCCTTGTACCGGTACCTCCAGTTCCACCCCTTTTTTCTTTTTTCTCCTATTTTTCTTCCTGGCTTCCCGCCTGTGTCCTGCCTGCCTCTCGAAAAAAAAGCCCACCTGGCAACGCTACCCTCGCGGATTTGCGGCCGTTGGAACACGCCCCCCCAGCCAGCCAACCCAGCCAAATTCGTAATTTCTTCCACACCACACCACAGCTTTTGAAACACTCGCTGCCCCCTTCTTGATGCTCCTCCCTCGATCCTCGGGGTTTGCGAAGCCCTTTCCTTTCTCTTGCTCTCTCTCATTTCTCCCCGTGGAATTCTGCTCCCCCAATTTTTGGCGTCGTTTTCGCAGTCAGACGAGCGTTGGATGGGACTCTCGTCTCGTTTGATCACTGCGCTTTCAATTGGCATGGACGCATCCATCTGTCAAAGCATGTCAACTGGGTTGGTACAGAGTAGCTGGCCAGCTTCCTGCCGCAACGAGGCTCCGAACCTGCAAGCTACCCGTCCGTCTTGCTCTGGTCGTCGCGTCGTTCAGCATCCCGCCTCTTTCTACCGGCTAGCCTCTCACCCGTCCTCCCAGGCCTCCGCGTGCAGGCAGCACCGCTCATGAATCATCACAGCCAGAAGAGCCGGTTGCTGTCACCCCCCCACTCCGCCCTCGTCACCTTCGCCCTCGCCCCAAAGTTTTTTTTTTTCTTTCTCTCTCTCTTTCAACCTACCTTTTTTCCCCGACACCGTCGTCCGGACCATCGCCGACGAGAGCATAATCGACTCGAGACCGTTGCAAAAGGTTTGACCAACCTCGTACCGATGCATTTCGGAACCCCTCACGACTCAGGAAGCCCAGGGCTCCAGCGTTTGGTTTTGGTTGATCCCGAATCTCCACCGCCCACACACAATATTCGCCCCCCTCCCTCTTCCTACCCTTCTTCCTTCAAAAGGCCCGCACGGTGCCTGCTCCCAAGCAAATCGGGGAATCATGCCGTGTGCCATCCATGGTTTAGGCCTCCATCCCTCCATCCCTGCGCTATCACTGCGCTATCACGTCGCTTTTCAGGGCGAGAGATAACGAATGGAAGGCCTGAGGCAATAACAACCCCTGCCAGTTAATTTGCCGCCATTCTCGTGTTTGCTCTTCTCCCCCTCTTCCTTCCCTCCGTCGACACACACACACGCACAAACCACATTGCCAACCATTCACCAACACAGCACAATCGCGTCCGTCAGTCACACTCGCACAAACAATCATTCTCACCATTCCTAGCCATTCGTTCGTTTGCATCATGTCTCTTTTATTCTCGTTTTCGAAGCGGCGCTGCATGCAGCGACAAGCGCTATCTTTGTCGCACCTCCTTTTCACGGCATCAGCAGCAACGACACATCCAGTGGGTGCAAACGATGATACTGCTAACGAAAGTGGGGATTTGGTGAGAAAAGGACAAGCAGCGCGTCTCAAGGGGTGAGTTGCGCAATGCTGACAGGGAGGAAGGGGGACTGGCTTGGGTCCTCTCCCGCCCGGCTTGTGTGTCTATTTTTTTGTTGGGGCAAGCATGGTCCAGCCACGGACTTTAGCATCCCCTCCCTTCTTGTGGATTGGCGGACCAAAATTTCCAAGGTTGGTAAATGGACGGCACGGGCGCTGGGGGCCTCGGAAGGTACAGGTACTTCCACAAAAGCCCGTGCTTGGCATGCCGTCAAGCATTTATCCCTGTCTGTGCTCCAGCCTTGCCTCTTCGACCTCCTTTTTTTTTCGAAATGACTCACACTCGTTGTCTCTCTGCGCGCCAATCAGACCGCTCCGTTGGCCCGTCCAGCCTGTCGGGGCGGGTTCTTGCCGCTCTGGCTTTTTGGTCCGTCGAGTTGTTTGCTTCTGCGCTCGTGTCTTGCTTGTGAAAGTGTGGCCAACTTTTTGTTTTGGCTGCCTGCTCTGCGCTGCATTCGCACTGCGCTTTTCTCAGCTGGCGTGTCGTGCGCGCACGCAAACAGCGACCGATCTCGGTCTGACGGATTGAGGGGGGTGTGAAGGAATGAATCAGTTGCCTGACTGATGCTCTTTTTGGTTCAAACACGCCAAATCAGTCCCTTCGGTTCATCGTTGTCAACATAACTCCCCGAAAACTTTGGAAGAAAAAAACTATGTCAACGAAATGTGAGGATCATCAGAGAGGAAGATGGTTCGCGAAAAAAGAACAGAAAGGTGTTGGGACTGTTTTGATTGCGGCGGCGGCGCGGCCTGAGGCACACAACATGCGCAGCTTATCTGCATAACAATCTATGCACATCCGAGCTACATGATTGGTTCGCTGGTTGCGATCACACTCCAAAATGCAAAATGGGTCGCTTCCTTTCTGTGTGGTGCAAGCGGATGTGTGCCGGGATTTGGTGGGTCACAACCGTGGCAGTGCCGTGACCAGAAGAAAGAAGAGAAAATTAAAATTAAAATCAAAAATTTGGCCGAAATCATTTCCCCATTCGGTTTGGCACCATTTCGCCATCCATTGTTCTGGCCCGTCGCGTCCTCCTCTCTTGGCTCTGCAATCGCGGCGCGTTTCTGCGCGGTGGACGAGAATCGGATAATACGTAAAGTCCGCTGGCAGCTCTCTGATGTGAGAGACCAGCCGCGTTGACCCGTGATCATCCGTGTATGATAGGAGCACTCCGTATTTCGTATTGAGTACGGTGACATAAGGAGTGCGGAGTTATAGGCCTCTTCTCCACACGGAGTACCCCAGAAGTTAGTGGGCAGAATTATTGTCACTTTTGTGATTTTCAAGTTTGTCCAGCCTGGCAACGTGAGTGCCGCTACATAAGACTTTTCCTCTACATCTTCCGCTATGTCATATAATACTTCGGCCCCTCGCCGCCCTGCGGCACCTGCCAGTTAATATCCTGATGCGGCGCCTTGATATCGCACGTCTTACAGTGTATACAGCTGTTTGTTGCGAGGTGCAGGTGAAACCCATTGTCAGCAAACTTCTCACAGGGCAGGTGGGTGATGGGAATGCTCCTGATTCTTACTTTTGCGAGTTGATCTGAAACCTCACTCCGAGCGGCTTCGACGAGTCCTCGACGTACTCGTACACCCCCGCTGGGCAGAAGCGGTTTTCCACGCCCTTGTACTTGGGCCAGGTCTCGACGGCGTGCTGGTCCCAGTCCTTGACCTGGAGGTGCACTGGCTGGTCCTCCTCGTGGTTCGTCCCCGTGCGCGACACGCTGGTGAGGATGTCGAAGGTGATCTTCCCGTCCGGCTTCTCGTACTCGATCTTGGTGCACTGGTCGGCCGGCTTCGTAGCTTCGTGGTCGGGAACCTTGTGCTTCAACGTCCAGGGCACGTGGCCCTTCAACACGTACGCCTCGAGCCCGGAGTATGCGATGCCGCCGTAGATGCCCAGGGGCGTGTGGAACGACGGCCGTATGTTGCGCACCTCCCTGAGCTCCTTCCAGATGGAGGAGGAACGGAGCGAGTCTTCGTAGTCGTACAGGAAGACGGACCCGTCGTCGGTCGTGGAGCTAAGCGCCTTCCAGGCCGCCTCGGCTGCGAGCATTCCCGACTTCATCGCGTTGTGCGTGCCTTTCACTTTGGGCACGTTGACGAACCCGGCGGAGTCACCGATCAAAGCGCCGCCCGGAAAGGCCACGCGCGGGATGGACTGGAACCCACCCTCTATGAGCGCACGGGCGCCGTACGAGATGCACTTGCCGCCCTCCAACACCTCGCGGTAGAGCGGGTGCAGCTTCAACTTCTGAAACTCCTGATACGGGGACATCCAGGGGTTCGGGTAGTCCAGGGCGACGACCAGGCCCAGGGAGACAAGGTTATCACCAAAATGGTACATAAAGGCCCCTCCGTATGTGTCACTGGGAAGCGGGTAGCCCATCGAGTGCGTGATCTCGCCCTTACGGAACCTAGCCGGTTCGACTTCCCAGACCTCTTTGAGCCCGATGCCGTACGTCTGCGGCTGGCTGTCGCGGCGCAGATCAAACTTGTTGATAACCTGCTTGGTCAGACTGCCGTGGCAGCCCTCCGCGAAGAGGGTGACACGGGCGTGAAACTCCATCCCGCGCTCGAACGAGTCCTTCGGCTTGCCGCTGCGGGCGATTCCCAGGTCGTTGGTTGCCACCCCCAGTACGGATCCGTCAGGCTTGTAGAGCACTTCAGCCGCCGCGAACCCTGGATACACTTCGACACCGGCCTCCTCCGCTCGGGCACCAAGCCAGGCCGTGAACTGACCCAGGCTCACAATGTAGTTACCGTTGTTGTGCATCTGCGGTGGAGCCGGCAGTGGTATCGCCATGGACCGTGTTAAGAAGCGCATCCGGTCCCCGCCCGCTGGCGTGGCATGCTCGAACCTATCGGCATTGTCCTCGGCCAGCCAGTCCGGCAGCAGTTCGTTGATCGCAGTGGGCTGGATCACCGCCCCAGACACGATGTGCGCGCCCAATTCACCCGCTTTCTCAAGCAGGAGAACTCGGAAGTCGTCGTTGCCAGCCGCAGTGGCCAGCTGCTTCAGACGAATGGCGGCGCTGAGACCGGCAGGACCTGTAAGCAGTAGAGTAGCGCATCAGCACGCAGGCCGTAAGGCTTGATTGTTATCAGCTGCTTGCTCGCCGGGAGAGAGCAGCACAACTAGAGTCGGCAGGAAGTGGAATTCCATTGACTCACCGCCGCCGACGATGCACACATCCACCTGATCGCTTTCCCTCTCCACGGTCGTCGGGTCCGCGAATTGGCGTGTCCTCGTCGAAGAGAAATGCCTCCGCGGCCTGCAGAACGACTGAGCTCGAGGTAACCTTTGCGCCGGTCGGTTCGTCGTGCAGGACGAAGCGAATCTTCTGCTAGATAGCAGCGCTGCCGCCTGCGACCTCGGGACGGTCGGGCAACCCCTGATGCTGGTGAGCCTAGAGCAGGCCCAAGCTGCTCCCTTCGTTGGCGCCGACATGGTCAATTGGAGGGTCCCTTTCGTCAATCGGCTGTCTCGTATCACCTCGACATCGTCGGCGTCGGCGTCTCTCTATAGATTTCGCTATGTTGGGATTGCAGTAGATCAAAAGAGCTCCGTCGGTAATCTTAGCCGAAAGGTGAGGAGGGGAAGCAGCGGAGGGTCGACGATGACTCGGTTAAGCTACGAAAAGCTCGGCTTGGAAATTGGCGGGGTGTTAGTGGGCGACTTCGGCCCTGATGTATGACGTCTGCAGGGTACGTGCGAGCTGGAGCGAGCTAGCTTGACAGCTTTTGCCCCTGTTGGCAATTTGATAATTGGCATGTGAGCACTATGAGGACCCACTGATAGCCACGATTGGCATGCTGAACCGAAGCAAGCCGGACAGAGCCACCATTCGACCGGGCGCTCGGGACTCTCTGCGGGACTCGGAGTGAACACAGGAGTGAACACAAAGAATCAGGTACCACATAGCAGATGCAGCAATGTCATGGCAAATGTGCTGTGTCCCGATATTTGTATCTGCCTATTTCTCGTTTCGTTCTATCAAATATCAGAGCATAAGTCGCTGGACAGAAGGAAGACCAATTAACCAATTCAATCCGCCTTCTGAGATGCCTCTCATCCCACAAGTCCCCAAAACAGACACCCCATGCCAAGCCATTGAACGAGCGAGCCACTCCCCTCTCCCAGCGCCGGAGCTCGGCGTGGTGCGATTAACCGTTCCATTGGATCCGTCACCCCGCGTCCACGAACCATCGCTCCCTCCATCCTTACCGAGCATGCTCATGTTCATCAGGTCCACCATCCGAAATATTTGAGATGGTCCCAAAACTCGCAGCCGCTGTAGGGCATATGCCTAACCTCGCGCGTGGCGCCCCGGCGCGGCACTGCCACCAAAGACGACACCCCTGGGAGCCTCCGCCGTGAATGGCCGCCAGTCCGGCCCGGGACTGCCTGAGTCGGCCACCATGTACGCGCTGATGTCGCGCTTGGCTGTGTTCATGCTGCACCCTCTCGGCAAGTCGTCCACAATGCCGAACACGTACGGCGGCTCTGCCGTGTGCATCGCACCCAGCGGCTAGGTCACCAGTACAGTGTCTAGCACGCCTAGGTTCCAGTTACACGCCGTCGTGTGGTTGAAAATGTATGCGTAGACCGTGACTCCCCTTCCGGCAGCAGACCCCGCCGCGGCCTGCCTGGCACCTCTTGAGGCCGTACACCGTATCCGATGATGGCGCTCAACGTCGTTGCGATGGCTGGGCCCATGGCATCCATGGCGCCCCGCGGAGCCGCTGCCGCCTCCCAGAGAGAAATAGGCATGGTTTGGGCAGGCCTACCACTGCCCGATAGTGTTGGGAAAGGCGCGAACCCCTGGTCCACAGTGCCGGCCGTGGTTCCGTCATCCCGATGAGATTGAAGGCCCGGGTGGCGTATAGACTGTCCACGGATGGAGTAATTGGAGAGGCTGAGAAGTGAGAAGGTAGAAAGATGCAGGTGCCAGATCTGTACCTCTTACACCTGCACCCACCTAGCAGGAGAACCCAGCAACGATGTACCTACCTGCCGGGTCTCAAAGCGGTATCCGCTTCGGACCATACCACGAGCCCGGAATGCGGCACAGGCATGGGAGGTGCCTTGCAGTTAGTGGTTCCAGTCGAGGTAAATCCCGTCCAGTCCGATGTTCGTTCGGGTCTCCGATTAGGACCAGGTTTCAAATTGACATCGGAGCCGGGAGTCCCGGCATTGTACTTGTAGCCGGATGGAAGGCTAGAGTTCCCAAAGCTGCGCGATTGGCCGGCTTCAGCTCCAGAAGATCAGGTCGTCCGATTTGGATTGGGCAGAAGGCCGGAGCAGAGTGTCTTCGCGCGCTGGATACTGTGGCCGTGGGGCTGATCAGGAACGCGTCACTGCAACAAGAAACACTCAATGGGGCTGCTTGCGGTCAAAAATAGCGCTGAGATCGCTCCTGAGCAAGTCGTGTAACACTGAAGTTTTACAGCTTGTTCTCTACATCCAACGTACTACCTCTTCCAGTACTTCACACCGTACTGTATGAACACTTACGCTCCCGTGCGAGGCGACATATAAACAACTACACCAATTGGGATAAGATAGGACGGCTCGTTGGATAGTCGGATAGATTGATAATCTAGTGGTCAGATAGTATGCAGCCACGACCATCTGCTTTTCAGCTGCAGCGCAGCTCAGCCCCGCGAAGGAACATGATCCGGAGCACACCTGTCGACCCCGCTGGAGCCTGACCCTCGTGTAGCCAATCATGAATTTTAGGGTCAGACATAAGATGTCAGCAGAGAAGCATCTCCCCATTCCGCCCTCTACCGGATGTTACCCCAATCCTGCATAATATTAGTCGAGACGCGTCGAGTCGAGGCTCAGTTAGCGAGGAGCGACAAAGCGAGGCTGGTTTAGCGCCGGTTGGGGTGTCATTTGGGGTGCAGCCCAGGCGGGGGTTCTTCTGCAGAGCCTCACGGGACAACGGCACAGGGTGGTAGGATTTTGGCCATCGCGTGTTGATGTCGATCGTGACGTCGCAAGCATCGGCTCGATTATTGTAGCGTGCAAGAGGCCGAATCCCGCACTTAATTCGTACCTGCTTTTCTCTACCACCTCTTATTGGCTGTACCCGTTCAAGTAGAATCGGGATGCTTTATTTTTCCCATTTTGTTCTCGGATAGGGAGTAGAGCGTCGAGTTGACCTGCTTCCCTAGGTACCCTTCAAGTCCACGAATCTGTTCTACCAGCATCTCGATCGATGGCAGGGAATTCCGAAGGACCCCAAGCGGAGGCATCCTCATCCTCCCTGGTGGATGGCTCCTCCAGCCGAACGCAGCCAAATACGGGGGCCGTCAATGCTGATGGGGGCAGTGAGGAGAGGCCTGGGAGGTCCAGCTACTCTCACTGGGACCCAAATCCCGGATTCGCTCATGTCGACGGCGATATCGACGGGCCAGGGTACAATGAGACCAAGGTTGACATCGTCTGTGTGCCCTGTCCGGGTGCCGACCCGGTCGAGACGTGGATGAGAGACCCTCTGCCAGATAGCATCTTCCCCATCGACCCGGACGGTCCCGAACCTGATTGTGGGGCAGCGCCCACTGCTCCCGGCGACGCGGCTGCGACGCGGCGTCCCATCCACCATACCTGGGTCCAGCAGGGCATCCGTAGCAGCGTTAGCATCGCGAGGGTCTTGCTCTACAGACATCGCGAGTTGACCGATGGGCTTGATTTGCAGACTCTAGCGCAGGATCTGATGCAGCAAGTCTGGGATGTCCGCTATGGGGAGGTCTGTCTCTGTCCATACTCACCCCTACCTATATAAATGCACCCCATGGCATGATTAAAGGCAGCTAGGTAGTTCACGAGGTTCCTATCTAACATAACCACCTGCCCACATATCCTGCACCTATAGCAACGTTCCCGACCCCTGTTCTTCATTGGACACAGCATTGGTGGTCTCGTAATCAAGTTGGCTCTCCGTAACGCCAGTCGAGACGAAAATTATCAGCCCTTCTGGCACAACTGCCACGGAGTATCCTTCTTTGGTACGTATCCATTCCCAAGGATTCAAAGGGCCCGAAGGATAGAGAGACGTATTGGAGTGAATCAGAGTGACATACGTCTAACTTAACAAGGAAAGGCACCCCACATCGCGGATCAAGCTACATGTCGATGCCCAACCTCAGCGAGAGCATACAAGGTCTGCTGAACCTCCAGAGGCCGTTGCCCCGGTCCCTTGCTTCTGTTCTTCGCCTGAACAGCAAGCAGCTGCAGAAGCTCCAGGACGACTTTATGGACATAGCGGACGAGCTGCGGATATGGACCTTCTACGAGGCCATCGACTCGCAGCTATCAGGGTTGTCGTCCAGCCACAGATCCGGCTCCCGGATCGGCCACGATTACGGGAGGGAAGTGAGATTTGGCGCTCCACTGGTCTCGATCAAGTCTGTCATCCTCGGTCTGAGGCGCGAGCAGGTGTTGTCTCTCGAGAGTGACCACGCCCGTCTGGCATCGTTCGGACCGGAGAACCTGCAAACGATGGATACCTACCTCGAGGAGCTGGCGTCAGCCGTGGTGAAAGCCAGGGCCCTGAGCGTTCGGCACGTTCACCACCCCCTGATGCTGAAGGACAAGGTCAAGGTCGATCTCGTCGGGTTCTACGAGGACCCAGACGCGGAGATGGAGTCCGCGATCAGGCTGTACTTCTCCCAGTTCCGCCTTGCCGAGTTCCTCGACAAGGGGCCTGAGAAGTGTCTCGAGGAGCGTCTGAACACGTTGGCCAGGAGAGCAGGCGACCCAGAAACTCCGCCTCAGCCTCCAGGGACGTCGAGATCGGCGCCAGTCGCAAGTGGGTCGGGCTTAGGTCTTTGGTCGAACGTCCAGAAGATTTTCAAATCTCCAGAGCCAGAGTCGAAAGAAAAGCCGACCGAATCCCCGGGAATCATGGTCACAGAGCCGTCGTCATCGCCACCCTCACCACCCGGTCTCATCGGTGCCCAGTCTATGCCCGTAGCCGTCCGCCCACCAGCTCCAGCAAAAAGCCTCGGTGTTCCTGGTCCCCCACCCCCTGGATTCCTTAGTCGGTCTTCAAGCAAGGAGAGCAATGAGACTGCCACCACCACTGGATCAGGCGTCATTGGAGGAGATCATTCCTCGGTGAAGTCTCAGGGCGAGAGGGAAGCGGTAGCGGAAACGAAGGCGGCATCAACATCCCCAGCTGGCTCGTCGAGTCAACAACAGGCACATGCAGCCGACACAGCAGCCGCCCAAGTCGAGCTTCTACGCAGAGTACCGACACTATCAGACATGGCGGCAGGCTTCTCCCGCCCAGACAAGAACAAGAGAAAGTTAACATGGATTCACTTGCCATTTACGAATCCAGCATGGGTAAAGGTGCGTTCGGTCGCTCAATGATTTGTCGGCCAAGTTTGACCTAGGCTGACACGGCAGATCCGACTTCTTGGGGAGTGGTGGATAACAGGAGATATTCGGGAAGCTCTCCGAAACTCACGGAAACTTGTCCAAGCTCTTCAGCAACGAGAATTGGATTTCGAAGCAAGTTTCTGGAAGACACTCGGTGTCCCAGCCGAGCTTCATGAAGCCGACGGCCAACTTCATCTATGCTAACGGTAAGCGAGAAACTCCCTAGACGGATCCCCCAACCTGGTTGTCAATGACGTGTAGCCGAGCAAGAAGGTATCTAAACGGCTCTCATCATTTCCCATCTATAACAGCCCAATCCCCCCATATGTCGCCCCAACCAGCGGCTGGAAATGGCGCCGACGCCAGCGGGAGGACCTCCCCAGGACTGGTGTCTCCCGAATTAGTATCCCTCTACTTGCCGTATCTCCACTTCGACACGTACCTCAACATGATCAAGAGGCGCCACCTCATCGAGCGGCGCGCCTCGCACGGCCGCGCCCGGCCCGTGCCCGAGGACATCGCGGACCTTCACTCGCTCGAGCTCCGTGTCATATGGGAGTACCTCGGTGCCGAGCCGCCGCTGCATTTCCGCCGGACCCTCGACCAGTTCGGCAACCCGTCGCTCAGGGACACGTTCGCGCGTGACGACGACCAGATGCTGTACAAGCTTACCAAACAGGAGGAGGACAGCCGCAGCATGAGAGGAGGAGCTGGAGCGAGAGCTGGCCGTGGTAAAAAGGGGTGGGCGGCCTCGCGTCGGATGGTGGCGGCCGCGGCGGTCTCGGCGGTTGAGCAGGGGAGGGAGAAGGGGGAAGCGGATCTTGCTGCGGCGGTCGGAGAAGCAGCGGGAGCTGATGCCGGTGTGGCGTCTGAGGCGGCTCCGAAGGAAGCGGCTGACGATCTCGATTACGACGACGACGACGGCAATGCGTCAGATGTCGAGATCAAAGATGACGATTACAAAGACGGCAATGTGTTGATGGTGGACCAGCTATGGCTCTGGGCCATTGACAAAAGTGAGATGTTCCCCCTTCTCCAGTCTGCTCTACCCTCCGTTACCTCACTGGCTTCTATAATGAGGGCGATGGCGTGAAGTGAGGAATTCCTAACACCGACACGGGGAAAACGTCCAGCGACCCTCACGACCTTCTTCCCGAAGCGCGAGTCCCGGCGCACGGAAGGCATCTTGCTCCAACAGGCCGACCTGCGGAACAGTGTCTACAACGAGCTGAACGGCGATCTTACAGGGAGGACGGAGAACGCTTTAGATTTGGCCGCCATGATCGTTCTGCACGCCGTCACGGTGCTGTTAGACAGGGCATCACACCCAGACCTAGACGTCTTTAGGATTTTCGATGAAGCTATAGGAATGCTCGTGAGCTTTGACGCTTTCCTTTTTGCCCTTCTCACCTAGCCACCAGACACCCCTTTCTTCATGCATCAGAAATCTCACTCACACATTCCCAAACAAAGACCGAACGCATGACCTCCTCCCTCAAGCGCTTCCGCATGCAGACCTTCAAGAGGGTCAGGATGCACAACAGCAACGACAACAACATCGACTCCTCCTCCTCTGACGACGACGACGACGACAGCGACTACAGCTCCGACCCGGAGGTGAACACCTCTCGCAACATCAAGAAGCGGCACCGGCGCGAGATCGAGAAGGCCGAGCGGGCGAACAGGGAGAGCACGTCGGCGCTGCTGGAGCTCCGCGACCTGGAGGACGAGCTCTCGACGCTGCTGCGCCTGTTCGACGCCCAGACGGCCGCCATCAAGACCATGGCGGCGCTGTACGCCGGAGACGCGATGAGGCAGCACACGACCTACGGACAGACGTACCTCGCCGAGGCGCTGGCGAGGCTGGACGACTACCGGGGTACTACCAACGAGATGCTGAGACGGGTGGACACTACTAGAAAAGACGTAAGAACCATGCACCCCCCGCCCCCATTTCCTTCGCGCTGGCACTCTATAAAGATGCAGCATATACTAATCTACCCCGTCAATTCCGTGCCGCCGTGAACAGTACGAAAAGCTCCTCGAAATGGCCCAGCGCCAAGCCCAAGTCGACGATGTGCGCTGGTCCCGCCTGCAGACCGAGCTCGCCTCCTCCTCCAACCTGTCCGTCATGATCCTCACCATCTTCTCCGTGCTCTTCCTCCCGCTCACCTTCCTGACGGGCGTGTGGGGCATGAACACGGCCGACTGGACGACGTACGGCAGCCCACTCGACTTGCGCACCATCGGCGCCGTCTCGCTGCCCCTGTCGGCGCTGCTGATCGTCGGCTCGCTCGCGGGTGCGTTTAGCCCGCGCGTGCAAAGCGTGTCTAGGAGCGCGTTCCGGTCCGCGAGGAGGCTGTGGAGGGGTGCGGGGAGGGCGGTGAGTCGCGCGTGGAAGGCGGTGGTGGTTGGGGTGCTGCCGAGGGTTCTGCCGAGGGCTACGAGGGCGGCGAGGGAGAGGAGGAGGAGGGATAGGGGGAGGGTGGAGGCTGGGTTGAGGCGCGCGAGGGAGATGGAGAGGAGCTATGATTTTTGGGGGGACTTGAGGAGGAGGAGAGGGGAGAAGTATGTGATTCCGCAGGTGAACCGGGCGGTGGGAGGGGGTGATGGTGGAGGTCTGGGAGCCGTAGGGGATGGAGCGTATCCGTCGACGTTGAGGGCGAGGAATACTTGGAGGTCTAGGGGCTCGTATCCTTTGTGAGAATGGTTATATCTGGAGGGGCTACGTAGGTCCTTACTCAGAAGAGAGATAAGCCTCTGAGTCCAGCCATTCTTTGTTTGAGTCTTGCATAGGTCGGGGCTAGCAGCGCATCTTGCATACTGTTAGACCGGGACTGCTTAGCCATCAACCTCAACATATAGGACCTATAATGTTTGACTTTGTAATGTGCTTGTTTTTTGTTTCTTAATGGACACCGGCCTGGCATATCATACTCTGTGATATACTGCGACGAGGCACGTAGTGAGGCTTCAGGCCCTGCCGCTGACTGACTGACCGGAATACAGCTATCCAAACCTGCCGTATGCCCACTGCTTTCCAAGAAGCGCACATTGAACGCGTTCAACTTATTCTCTCTCCTGTCTTCCCCCCCCCCCTTTCTGTCCTGCCTTCCTCTCCCCCTATCGTTCCCTATCGTCCTCTGATCTTTCTCCTCTCATACATTCCTTTTCTCTTCCATCCCATCTGATCTCACAGGCCGACTCACGAGTGTGAAACCGCCCTTGAATCCACCATGCGCTCCACTGTGGTGCTCGTGGTCGAGATCGCCATCGCCAGCCAGCCAGCTAACTAGCCCGCTCTGTTCTGGTCCTCTGTCGCTCGTCCGCCACGAATGGAGCCACTGACGAGTCTTGGCATTAGTATGATCTTGAATGGCTTTCTCCTCTAGTACTATGTGCTTCTCTAGGTTACCTTGCAAGACCTTGTAGTCTTCCTTGTCCGTTTCTAAGTAGCAGGCTCTTGTGGTTGCTTCCGTCCTGTTTGAGGTGCCACTTAATGCCCTCCTGTTACAGGCGGGCACCGAAGGGCACAGCTCGGGAACCTTTCCGGGAATGTGTTGTTTCTAGCTCATCGGTGCCGGGCCTTGTGGATGCGCAACTCCACGACGACGTAGCACTTCAGATAGATTACCTTTTTCATTATTCTTACCTTAGGTAAGTCAGGGCACCGCCTCCGGATGGGCTGGGCTCCGGTCGGAGAGGACTCCGGGATGGAGACGGGAAAGAAGGTGAGGGACGTGCAATGTTCTCAGGACGGCACCGACCACACAGTCTGGTATGGAGAGGCCGAGACATGACGTGATCCGATATCTTTGTGTATCGGAGCTTGGTTATTGTGTGCCTTCGCCGGCTGTCGTATCTGGTATCTCGAGACAATTTTTTTCGAGCACGTATTATTACACTCCCAGTTGATGCCCATGCAGCATTTTCGGCAAACAGACAAAGGGATGATACGGGAGAGAACAAAACTACGCTCTGTATCTCGCAAGTGCCCATATAGACCTTCCATCTTGTTGAGCACCGACTAGGGAAGTACCCTTTTCGTACAGCCTCCTTTTCCTGTACTGTAGCAATAGTCTGGAGCAGCTGAGCAGCCACCACAAAATTGTTGCAGCATCACAAAATACCTAACATCTCACCAACAAGCTCTCTTCTCACATTATTTTTGCTTCATTTGTTAGTTTCCTTGCCTCTGTCTTGCTTGCTTTGATGATGGTAGTTTGTAGTTGGGGCACAGCAGTCTTCACCGTGATCGGATCCCTGAACCGGCGTTTCCGCATGTTTTGGCCGTGTTCCATCACAAAGACCCCACGTCGGCGGTCGTGAGAGCTAAGCAATTTGAAGCCCCGGTTGCCCCAGATAATTGGGCCAGAGGTGCATTAAGGCTCTTCTCCTTGAAATGGAGTGGGCTTTGGTTCTCTTGTTGTTGGGCCGTTGCTCTCTTTTCTCGGATGTCGAGGCCCGAAACTTGGTCGGCGCTTGTTAAATCACGGAAACCATTGGAGTGAAAATTTACCTACAAACTTGAGCCTCCTTTTCCCCACGTTCAGGCTTTGGAGTGTTGCACGACTGGTCCCAACGAAAATCCTTACTGCTGCGTCTGTCGATCTGGATGAAGGGACTGTCGTATGGATGTGCCGGCGTGCATGCCTTCGTGTGTGTGTCTGCCACTCAACTGTCAACTGCCGTAGTGGTTGCAGGGCTAGAATCAGGCACCGGGCAGCTCGAAATCCGAAAATCAGGACGACCAGGTCAGGTCTGGGCGGTCGGGCACCATCAGGCACCTGGGAAGCTGCGTTGTGAATCAACAAGCAAGTGCAGCCCGCCCCGTGACGCTAATAGGAGAGAAGAGAACAGACTGCACGGGAACTTTACGGTACAGACTTGCAGGAACCCCCTAAAAATAGCCGCACTCGCAGATCGCAGAGACGGCAAGCAGGAGAAGAGCGACATGATCAACAAGCACTCCCTTGGAGCTCTTTTGCTCATCACCATCTCATCACCTCATCGTCCAACCTTTTGGCGCGTCTGAACCCGCTTGGTTGTCGTTGGTGTGGGCATCAGACCGATGTTAGCATCAGACCGTCCGCACTACCGTTTCGCCTGTCATGGGAGGTGGATGCTCCGTCCGAACTCCAGTACTCTAATTAGTGGGCTGGACAAGGTCTCTTATGCTTATCCAGGCCTAGAACCACCGGAGCAGCGGTCTGCTAGCGAGAGATTTCTAGGAATTCCAGGCTTGTCCTTGACAAAGCAATCTATCTCAATCGTCTCTCTTTCATGGAGCTGTTGGAGATGGAGATGGAGAAGACCGTGGTAGTAGCAGTGGTGGTGCTGGTGGTCTCCTTTGGCATGGACAGCGCCTCTTGTCTCTAAGCAGGTTTCAATCACACATGTGGAGTCCAATTTGATCTTCCGAATTCGTTGACACCAGTTGACATCCTTCACGTCATGTTTCGCTTCATGCCAACAATCTACACCCTCGGTCTTAATGAAAGGGAAGTAATCAAAACGGGTGCGAGTTCTAGACTGGTAGCTAGAATGTTTCGAAGCGGTTCTGACTTCAAGGTTGCCAAAAGCGTTCAGAAGAGTCGAGACCTCCCAGTCTGCTGTGTTGCGGGTCTATCTTTAGGATCACCAGGGATGGCAGAAGAGCGCTGGGGGAAAGAGCCGCACCCTGTGGCACCCTGTGCGGTTTGATCTACGTGCCGCTCAGTTTTAGAACCCCTGCATCGGCAGCCGCACGACCTGGACCCGCCCCCCAGGAATTTTTTTCTTTCTCAACCGCAACAAGAAGTGGGAACAAGCAAGCCAAGAAACACCAAATACCCTTGACCTCGTTACAAAGGTCAAGCATGCCAAGGATGGCCTGTCCAGCGACGACAAGAGATCTTCATGAGAGGGCGAAGGAGAGCCATCAACGGTCGTCTCGCTTGGCAATTTGCAGGCACGAAGTACTGTTGTACTGCGGGCATCAACCATCGTCCGCCGAACGACGGTGACTTTTGAGTGGACTCTCCCCTGATACCGCTGGAAATCCCCCGACCCCACCGCACAGAGCAGATATTTGGTGAGAAACGTGAGAAGCCAGGATCACGGTCAAGCACCGTCTGTCTGATCGACCCCATTCTTGCCCAGGCCCTCTGTTTCTAGTTTCCAAGTTTCCAGAATCCTGGAGAATAACGGCCGCCTCCTCGTTGCTCCCTCTAGCCTACTCTTACCTGCTTTTCCCATGCATAACGTTCGCCCATCCCCTACAGAACCATGTCCTGCAGAACCAGAACCATGTCCTGCCGTTTCCGCCAGAAGTCTCTTGGCACCTATGTACCATCCCTTGGCTCCTGGGACCAGACTCTCAGGCTCATGAGGCGAGGAAGGAGAGGAAGTGGATGGCTGCTAAGGAGTGAGGAGAGCTGCTCCAGTGAGCAAGGAGGCGAAGCGAGGGGATCGCTGTGATGCCCTCAGATCGCGGCTGCGATCAGCATTGCAGTTTGGAACGCCCGCTGGGCCAGGCCGTGTTCCAAGTTGGCCAGCCTGGTCAGCCTGCCAGCGTCTCATCCCATACACCAGCAGCCGGGTGCCAAGGTACTTGTCACGGGGGAGGCCCTCTCTCCAGACAAGACACTTCAGAGCGCGTTGCGTTGGCTCCTGGGTTCGACGCATGTTGCTGCTCTTCTCCCAGTCACTGGTCATGGTCACTGGTCTGACAGGGCCTAGAGTTCTACCCCCTGTTTAGACGGTATCAGCCTCATGTTTCCACGGCTCCACTCTGTTGCTCCCCGGCAGGATCAAAGGTTATTTGGAGGAGGGCTCTTGTGCTAGTCACCTTTTTGGGTCGACGTGCAGTAGGGTCTCAAAGGGGGAGGAGGATGCGGGAGGGTGACATGGGATGTGATGATGGCGGGATGGAGGAGGGAACTAGTAGTACTAAGGCTGCCTCCGAGTTTGGGAATATAAGTCTCTCGTCCCCCTCTTTGCAAGATATGCTTCATTTTTTTTATCCAAGCCCTCCTCTGAAGTCTCTCCTTCAGTTTCTTTTTGTTCGGGTCTTCGTTTCTTTCTCTTCGTTCTGTTCACCTTTACTTCGCTTAGTCGTTGGTAGATATTGATTATCTGAGGTTAGTACCCTGCAGTCCAGACTCCGAGTTCTGTCTTGGGCAATACTAGAAGTGAACGTTCACTAACTCGCTGTACAGCTGTGCTCATACATCCTGTCCTTTTTTCATCATTCTTTTTATCTTTTATCTATACACTTGGCAGGACCCAAAAATTGCCCAACATGAAGAACCTCGGAAGTGTCACCCTCCTGCTGCTGGCGGCGTCGTCCTATGTTGCCGCAGTGCCAGCTGAGCGTCGTGGGTCTGGTAAGAGAACACATCCGCCGACCTCTATACATACCCCTACACGATGCAAACTAACAATATACTCTAGATCTGCGACTCTATGCCCGCGCTGGCAAGGGTAAAGGAGGTGGAGCCCAGGACGCGGCTGCGGCGGACGCCGGTGCCCAGGCCGAAGTCGACGACGACAACGATGATACCGTGATCGCCGTCGTGACGACCACAGTCGCTGCCGCGGCGCCAGCCGACACAGCTGCCGCGGATGCTGCTGCCGCCGCCGGAAAGAAGAAGGGAAAGAAGGCCAACGCGGGCGGTGCGGCGGCTGCTGCAGCTACTGGCAAAGGCAAGGGCAAAGGAAAGGGCAAGAAGAACAACGCTGCTGCCGATGCAGCTGCGGCTGCCGACGCCGCCGCCGCCGCAGATGCCGCTGCGGCTGCAGACGCTGCCGCCGCTGCCGCGAACGGCACTGCGAATGCCGGTGACGCGGCGGCGGGTAACGGAAAGGGCAAGGGCAAGAAGAAGGGCAAGAAGAACAACGATGCTGCGGCTGCTGCAGACGCCGCCGCTGCTGCCGGGAACGGCACTGCGGCCGTCGACGCGGGAGTCATAGCGAACGGTACAGATGTCGCCAACAACGGCACAGCCAATGCTGGAGGCAAAGGCAAGAAGGGCAAGAAGGGCAAGAAGGCCACCAAGGCCAAGGGCAAGGCCAAGGGCAAGAAGAACAACGCCGCCACCGATGCGGCCGCGGGCAACGCGACAGCTGTGGCTGATGCCGCCGCCGCGGCGAATGACACCGCGGCCGCTGGTGGCAATGGCAAGAAGAACAAGGGCAAGAACAACAACAACGTCGACAACAACGTCAACGAGGACAACAATAACGCCGATGAGGTGGCTGCGGGAGCCCAGGCTGGAGCTGCCACGGGTCTGGACATCGGCGCCCTCATCGAAGGGGTAAGTGCACTCGCCTCTCACACGAAGCTACCCCTACCCCCTCCACCATACGAGAACGTCACTAACACTCTCTTTCCTCCTTCCAGCTCACTGGTGGACAGGGCGGAAACGGTGCCGCCGCTGGTGGCCTAAACCTGGGTAGCATCCTGAACGGCCTCCTTGGCCGCTCAGAGAAGAAGAAGCTGCGCCGCCGCCTGGCTCCAGTGCCAATCATCGACGTGGAGTAGGGCCAGCACCTAGCAATCTAGCCAGCCCATAGGTTGAAATCCAAACCCCAACTGTTCTTTTTGTCACTTCCCTACAACCTGGATCCACTTGGCCAGGCGTAGGTCTTTTTTTCCCTTCTCTTCTCGTGTCTCGACGACCGCCCAACCTTCATCTTTCTCGTCCCGGGGAGGGCTCGCTAGCCTCTCAGGGCACTTTGCTTTGGAGACCTTCCGCGTCCCGTTCGTATAGAGGTTGGGCACTTTTGCGTGTAGTTATAGATAAAAAAACGCTTGGGATTAACACAATCCGAAGACCAAAAAAACCGAAACACAGAGAGAACCAGTTCCGACGGGATGTCTGATGATACTAAATGCGTCGTCGGGGCGGCCCCAAGCTGATCGTCCACGGCCACGTTACTGGCGACATTATCATTGTTGTCGTGCTTCTTCTTGTTTGACGGCTTAGATAGGACGAGAATGTCTCCAGATGCCAAAAGCAAACATACCTACAAGCCAAAGCCAATAATATTTCGGCTATTGTAAATGACAGAATATAGCTGCCAAAGAAGACATCCAATGCGCTTTAGCATGCAGAATAAGGGGTAGGGCAGACAGGTACTGTACCCAGGCTGGCAAAGCACGCACCTCAATTAACAAACCCCAAGGATCCTGAGCTTGACTCATCAAAAGCAGCAAAAAGGGGCTAGGCTAGAAGAAACGAAAAGGGCAGGGAATACTATCCCCGATGTCTCATCAGTGTCTTGGCTCGAATCGAACGTACAGCCGTCCACTCCGAGGCCCGACGGTGCTTTTATTTTTGGCAAACAAACAAACGAGTTGAGTCACTTGCTGTCAGTATGTATTTCAAATTCATTGAACACTACCGTACGAAACATTGCGGTCACAGGATTGGTAGATAGGTGCACTTACTATCCGTCTTCTTGCTCCATCCCCGCGTCGTCGACGATGTGAGTCTTGAAGTTGGAATAGATTGCGGCGATGATGAGTTTCATTTCTGATGGAAGGACGAAGTCAGAACTACTGGCGTGAGCGGGATCGTTCCCCAGGCTACGTAGGCTCTGATAATACCACACTTTCTCGCAAAGTGAATGTCGGCGGTATGTTGTCGTTCTCGAACTCACCGTTCATGGCAAAGTTAGAGCCAATGCACATCCTCCCGCCCGAGCTGAAAGCCCAGAACTGCCTGTTCCTGGCCTTCCTAGCCTCCTCGTCCACTCCCGTGGATGCAAGCCACCTCGTGTGGTCCCACTTCTCGGGATCCGGGAACACGCCCTCGTCGCGGTGCAGAGTATGGGCGCCAGCTGCAATACGGACCCCACCCGGGACTGTGAAGGGCCCAATTCTGCAGGACGGACTCGGGGTCTGTCGGGGCTGCGGGCCTGGGATGGCGGCGTGGAGCCGTAAGGTCTCGGTGACGACGGCGTGTAGAAGTTCTAGGGAGTCCAGCGCTTTTGGGTTCACGGCGCCGCTGGTGCTGCCTGTCTTGAGCCTCATGCTCGTGTTCGGGTCCAGCCTAGTGAGTTCATCAAACAGACGATCCTGGAGCGCTGCGTCCTTAGACAGCTGCCATACAAGGTACGTAAGTGTGATACCAGCGGTCTCCTGGCCAGCTAGGACGTGATCGAACAACTCTGAAGCGACCGAGAGGTCGTGGTGACGGAGCGCAGTGTCATGTAGGATAGAGTCCTCGCCGTTTGCCTCTGCTTCCTTGGCCAGCCCCGAAAGCAGCGCCTTCATCACCACAGGCTCATCCGCAGGGGATTCCGGCGCGAAGCCGGGCGCGACGGCACCGCTGGCAAGAGTGGCCGTACACAGGCGGCGGTTCCACTCGCCCAGCTCCTCGTTCGCGGCGTCAACCCAGCGCGGGTAGAGCCTGAAGACGCCGAGGCGCAGCCGGGAGCAGAACCTCGTGAGCCGGGGCAGCTCCTGTACGAAGAAGGGGTACCGGGCACGCGTCTGGTACAGCTGCAGCCAGTGCTCACGGTACGCCGGACGACGCAGGAAGTCGGTGGAATGGGCGATGCCAAATATGTAGGCCGAGATGAAGTCCATGGTCGTGGCCAGGAAGAGCGAGTGCACGTCGATGCCGTGGGGCGCCTGTGACTTCGAGGTGGACTCCTCTATGATGGGCAGGAGCCCGTCGAAGAGGATGGCCCGGGCTTGGGCGTTGCATGCCTCGCTCGACTGGATGAACGACTTGGAGTAGACGTTCGATATCATGCGCTTGCGGAGGGCGTGCTCCCGCGCCGGCCTGGTCGAGAACATGCATGGCACACTAGATTTGAGTCACTCCTCAGCCGGTCACGTTCGTGTCATATTTACAAAAGATCAGGATCATCAAGGGGGGAAGAGAGAGAAAGAGGGAGGAGCATAGAGAGTGACGAGGAATGAGCAATCCAGAGGTTGATGTCAGTAAAAAGAGAGCACACCCATAGTTGTCGAAGATGGAATACCACTCAGGCTTCTCGAAACCTCCCTGGTAGACCGTCTTCACGGCATCGAGGCCGTCCACACTCAGCTCATTAGGCCCGATCCTCACCACAGGACCAAGCCGCCGGTGAACCTCCAGCAAAGTCCGGTTCTCCCGCCTTTCGAACCGCACTCGGAGGATCCAAAGGGACGAGATTGATGTTGACCAGTGCGCATTGGGGATCCTGCACAGTGGTGACAGCAGGGCCGGATAGAGGAGGAAGCGGTAAACCAGGTACAGCAAGACTGCGACAGCCAGTGACAGCCCCAGTTTGAGAGGCTGGTGGTCGTCGTAAATGAGGGCCATGACAGCTATGATCAACAAGCACCTAGAAAGAAGTCATAGTTAGAAAACCATTGAGAGGCCCCCTAAAAATGTACTACCGCCGCCTGTTTCTAGTCAATGTGTACCTAGGTACTTAACCCGGCATTGAAAGCTGATGATGCTGGTGAGGGGTCGGTTAATGATGATGGTTGATGAGATGAGCTTCAGCCCCTCGCCGCAGACAGTGTCAGCTCACACATTATCGGCACTGTATTCTCAACGCACCCATCGATTCTATGAATATTGATTGTCATTACCCTCCCTGTCCAGCTTCACTTCGCCACCACAGCAGCCCACCATCCACATCGTAAACGATGAGCAATATCTTCAAGTTGTCACCGCCAAGCCAGTCTCTCCAGGGATTTCTGAGTCTACACTATTCCTTCGCCGGGCAGGGCTTAGCCCAGCTCACAAAGTGCATGTGAGTCATTGATGCTCAGTGAGATAGGCACCTTATGCAATTACCTACCTCTCCATAGCGTAGGTATGAGGGTTGGAAGCGCGCTGATAGTATCGGCATCAAGTTGACGGACGGTCCTCAAAAGGCCGCTGCTGATCGTGATCGTTGGAGTAACTGCCCTCCTTCAGACTTACATACCCACCACATTCACAATTCTTCCAACATCTCACTCTTCTCTTGGCGGCGTGATTACTCGACGCCCAACCATAGAGAGAAAGCACCCCTTCACTGGTCGTGCTTGTGCTCTCAAAATGACCACGGCTCTGATGGGGAATCCCATCACTGCCGCCGTCACGACAGATCGCGATCTCATTGCCGAGACGCCAGATGCGGTCCTGTTCCTAGTCTTCTCATTCGTCGACACAGCACGCGACCTGCGCAGTCTCTCGAGGACGTGCAAGAGACTCCACCAGCTCGTGGAGGAACGCGGATGGCGCATCTTCACCAGGAGCCGGTTCCCCTCGCTCGGTCTGCCCCAGGACCAGGCCCTGAAGAACAAGGAGCTGTCGTGGAACCTCCTGGCCCATTCCATGACCTGGCAGAGCCGCTGCTGGGACCGGCGGTCCTTCGACTTCCGAGTGGCGCTTCCCAAGCGGCGGCCCGGCATGCACCGGAACGCCCTGGCGTGGCCCACCGTGGTCGACGCACACTACAACCTCAACAACCGCTCCGAGGCCGTCGTGTGGTCGGAGAGGGAGAACGTGTGTGTCCTTCTGAGGAGGATCAAGGACAAGGGAGCCACCGAGTCCATGAAGTTCGCCCGCATCAGCGGCCGGCAGTCGGGACACCAGAGCCCCTGGGACGACGTGGTCGACGTGTCCATCGTCAAGGACTGGCCCGTTTACGCGCCCGGCTCTCTGTGCGTGCTGGCCTCGCGCATGCAAGGTCAGCTTGCGCTTTTTGCTGTTCCAGGAGAAGACAACGGGAACGACGACGATGCCGGTGCCGGCGCCCTTCCCACTCAGCTGGCCGATTTCCACCCGCGATACGCTCCGGAACAGATACCCGGTGCCGCCCTCGGCTACACGCCAGAACAGTCGGGGCGCGTAACTTTTGATGTCTCTCGAAGCGGTAAGATCGCTGCCTCCAACCACACGAGCGTCATGCTGTATGATCTTCCCCAACAGCTGCTGCCAAGTCCCGAACAACAGGGGGTGGGCACCACCACCACCACAACTCCAACCGGCGTCGGCCCTAGCATGTTCCTCGATCTCGCCACCCTATATCCGGACGCGACCAAAATCGACGTTCGAGTCAACGCCGCAAGGTGGATCGACGACGACAGCAGCATGCTCGCCCTCGGCTTAGTCGGTCCGAACGACTGGCCCCTGCAGTACGTCACGCTCACGCCGTGGGGGGAAGCAAAGATGCACCGCGCCCTCAACTCCACCCGTCTCCCCCAGCCCGACGGCTCCGTCGAGTTCGGCATCCTCGAGCCAGGCTCCATCACGCCCCTAGACGTGTCCTCCATCTCGCCGAACCGGGACCGACCCCTCGTGCTCAGCGCATGGAACAACTCCAAGATCCGCCTCGAGGACCTCCGCACCCCAACCCCCTTCGACGCCGTGTACGAGGACAACGTCGACCCTTGGTCCGAGACCAAGCACCTCCTCACGTTCGGCACGGACCGCTTCATCGCCGGCGGCACCGACGGCGACGCCATCCGCATCTTCGACTTCCGCTGGCCGAAGCCGTACCACCACACACGCGCTCTCGCCTGCGGGCCCATGCGGCCGTACCCGCCGCCTCCCCAGCCGTTCGTCGGCGCCCACGACGAGCGCTGGCGCCGGCTCTTCGACCGCCAGGCCGCCCCGCCCCGCCACCGCTGCGACCACCTGCGCGGGCTGGACTGCACGTGGCACGGCCTGTCGCGCGAGATCTACTACCGGCCCAACTGCAAGATTTACTTCGCGCGAGGCGACGGCGGCGCGAAGATGGGCGGCGTCAGGTCGCTGGCGAAGGGTGCGGACTACTCCCCCAACTTCTTCGTCGGCCTGCTCGGCGGCATCGCCGAGGCCCGCCTCGCGACCGCCGGCGGCGGCGGTTCCCTACTTCAACTAGAAAACGAGCAGCAGCAGCCCGACGACAGGGAATACGACGACTTGAGCGAGGCGATCGCAGACGCGGGGTTTTCAGCAGCGTTCAAGCAGCTAGGACCGTTCGACGAGCAGCAGCAAGGCTCCGGCGTCGTTCCTGGGGAAGAGGAGGAGGAGAGGGAGAGGGAGGGGGACCCGAACCTCTCGTTCAGCTTCTTCGGCGGGTTCGACTACGACGACAGGGACGACTACTTCTACCACTCCGCGCCGGACATGAGGCACTCCGTCATGGAGACCGGCGACGGCCTGTCGGTGCCCGACAACCACCGCAACATCCTGCTGCCCCCTTACCGCGTGGGGGGCGACACGGCGGGGCTCGGCTGGTGGATGCGCGGGCAGGCGAGGGAGCACCATAGGCTGGACGCGCGGTTTCATTGGCTGAAGGATTATACTGAGGCATGGGATGTGAGGGAGATAAGGAGGACGGAGTGGTGGGAGTGAGGGTGTAGGGCGTGTACTGAGTGTACGGAGCGTACGGAGGACATATGATGGCAACAGTATGGTCGAGGTGGTCCTGCGTAGAGAGCGAGACTCGTTGTTGCTGATTGGGTTGGGCTGCTGACCTCTTATGAACATTTCTGATTTACCCCCGAAGTTATCTATTCTTCCTTTCATCACCCCGGGTTTATCATTTATCATTTCTATCGATTCAATGTATTCTGGCGTCGATGGTGGGGGAGGCCTCCATTCTGCTATGTGTGGTTGAGAGGCATCGGAGTTCTACGTTCTAGAAGCAGCCATTTCTGTCACGGATAGGTAGGGCCTGACCATATTCATGGTGATACATCGCCATCATTATCATCATCGGATTTCTTGGAGAGAGAAAGAAAGAATAGACGCTACTATGAGGTTTTGCTCTTAGAAAATATCGCTATGCACGGTGTTTAGGCAGCAAAACCGGACAAACCACTCAAGTGCGCCCTTTTCCATCTAGATATGAGAAGAAATGTAAAGCTACGGGCAAATAGAGAGAAGAAGGAGAGGGAGAAAAAGCAACGACGAAAATGAAAAAAAAACATGGGCTCATTATCAACGTCATCATCATCATCATCAAGCCCGCAGGTCGATACCGCTTCTAAAACCCCTCAACATGCGTCCCAACCCCCTTCTCCCTCGCGAACTGGACCAGATGCATGCCAACAGCCAGGTCCATGAGCCCCATCCCGACGCTCTTGTAGATCACGTTCCCCGCCTGCAGCCACGTGGCGAAGGTCTCGTCCTGCTTCTTCTTCAGGTCCGCCGACGACATGCGCTTGTGGCCCTTGCTCGCACTACGCCCGCCGCCGCTGCCCCTGCTGGTGCTCCGCTTGCTGCTGCCGCTGCCGAAAGTGCTGGAGGTGTGGAAGGTGCTGATGCTGCTCCCGTCCCCGGACGTCCTCCCCGTCGTCGCGGTTGTTGTAGTAGTACCACGGCTGGGCGACGAGCTGCGGCTAGACGGGCCCAGCGCCGTGGGGCTGCCGCCCCCGCTGGTGCCGTCGCCGCCGCCGAAGACGGTCGCCATGGCCGGCTGGAACCCTCCTCCACCGCCGTTTCCGAGGTCAAGCTTCTCGAACTCGAGGCTCGTCGGCGAGTTAACCATGCCGTCGTCATCCTCCCCCTGCTGCTGCTGCTGCTCCTCCTCCTCCAGCGCTATCCTCCTCAGCATGACCAGCTCGCCCAGCTCGACGAGCTGATCGGGCCTCAGCCCCGCGGCGATGACCTCCCCTGCCTCCTTCAGCGCGCCCTCCAGCGTGTCGACGATAACGACGCCGCCCTCGGGCGCGTGCTTGTGGAAGTGGAACTGCGACCCCTCCCCCTCCTGCCGCTTCGTGGCCTGCAGCAGCAGCTCCTTGGGCAGCTCGATCATGTCCGGGGAGTACGACCCGATAGCAACAACCAGCCTGCCCCTCTTCTTGCGCCTGCCCTCGTTGTTCGTCAGGAAGCTGGCGGGGAACAGCTCCTTCGTGGATGGGGTGCAGCAGAAGATGACGTCCGCGGCGCGGACCTGCTCTTTGAGTAAACGGTAGTACTCGCTGTAGCTGGGCGTGATGACGCCGAACTTGCAGTCGGACCACCCCTCGCGCGCCTTGGCGGAGGCGGGGATGCCGGACACGAAGCGAGCGAGCAGGCCGGCGACGGAGGGGGAGAAGCGGTGGGAGACGATGTTGACGTGCTTGATGGTCGAGCCGCGGGACATGAGCGTCAGGCGCACGTGGTAGTAGGCCTGCAGGCCGCAGCCGAAGACGGTCACGACCTTGACCTGCTCGCGGCGCTGCACGAGGCAGAGGGAGGCGAGCGCCGTGCGGAAGGCGGTCAGGTGCGAGGCGTGCAGGAGCGCCACCGCCTGGCCTTGCGGAGAGAAGAGCGTGATGGCGCCCGTGGGCTTCAGCACGGGCAGCGGTGGGGGCTGCGTGGGGGTTGGTGCCGGCGCTGCCGATGCCGCTAACCCTGCGTCTGCCGAAGGTGACGTCCCGCTCTTCGGTGGGGGAGTAAGGGTGATAACTGGGTACACGGTACGGTAAGGTGTTTGTTTGTTAATGTTAGTGATGCGTTGTCTTATCGTTTGGTGGCGGGTCATATACATTGTACGTGGCAAGGGGGGGCGTAGAGAAAGGGAGGCAAGCATCAGGAGAGAATCGAAGAAGCAGCAAGTGGGTTCCCGCCCGCTTCATATCCCTGCCAAGCTCACAGACAAACGTCTGTCCAGACTCCAGAGTAAACATCTCGGCTATTAGTCGGTAAATCGAACAAAAGCAAACGCCGAGCTCACCCACCCTTGACGCCCATACCGGCGGGGGCCCTCGACGGCATGAACAGCGTCGTGGCCCCCGTCACCGTCGAGTGGACCACCTGCCTCTCAGGCTGCTCATCGTCCTGCGACGTCCTGCTCTGCGTTCCGAGGCTGTACTCGTGCAGGGCCTCCTTAAGGGCCTGCCGAAACGACTCGAGCTCGTCCGGGGTGAGGTTGTCGAGCAGTTGCTCGATCTGGTCGTCCGTGAGGACCGATAAAGTCATGGTGGGCAGTACTACTAGTAGCAGCAAGTGGCAGGAGGGGTCTTAAGAATAATGACGATGATTAAGCATCAAAAGATAGATTCAGTCTTCGTCCTTGTTTGGCTGAGCGACAGGTCTTGTCCTGGCGACCTTCTCTCTTGGTTTGACGCTATCCTGGACTTCCAACACCTCTCGAAAGCTTGTCTGTTGCCTCTTGCTTGTTCTTGGGGAGGATCTTCCCGAATGTGCCGATAACGGCGAAGAAAGAGAGGGCACAAGCAAAATTGTGGAGAAAGAAACTCCTAAATAAGGGTACTTTAAAGCCCGGCCGGTAGATGATAGGAGGAGGCAAATGCTGTCAAATGCTTGGCCTTGCTGCTCAATTCTGAGGTGAGCGGGGCGCTCGTGTGGCAAGTGGAAGGAAGCGGTAGTCAGTGGATGACTCCGGTTCGTGTTTTGTCAGACGTTGGTCGTTTGCACTCTTTCTTGACTTGGGTGCGCAGTACGACGGAGTTAAGGTTGTGTGCTCTTCGGACTTGATCCTATTGTCAATAAGAATGGGCACCAACACCACACCGTGGGTGAGACGGATGCTCCATTACAACGACCGAGTGAGGCCGAGTGAGAGATGGCGGCTCGCCGGCTGCTCGGCACCACTCGGTATTGGTGGCTGGGACCTACCTGCCAACCATGGTGTTCCACAGAACCACTCGACGTCAAACGGGGCGCTCGCTCGTTGGTGTCGTCTCAGTATCGTGGGCTACAGTATGACGCTTCTCCCCAGCTGTGGAAGAAGGTTGACGCGGTGTAGTGATCGGTGGAGTGCGGAAGGCGAGGTATTGTCATCCCGCCGATGTAGTGTAGATGTAGTGGGGCATCATGCCGGCTAGTAGGAAGAGACGGGCGGGGACGGTCCCGGCCATACCCCGAGGCCGTGTTCCGGATCTTGTTGATTTCGAGCATTACCGGCTCACCGGTTGGGTTTTGACGGCAGCTGCCGCCCAATCCTTTGACATTCGCATTCCCTATTATGGGGCTGAAGCACTTTGGAAGATACCTAGATAGGTGCCATGTGCCCATGACTAACGACATTGTACTTGACCGAATAACCAACTTCGAGGCACTAACAGCGCCACTGGGTCGCCTGCCTGACGGCCCATTTCGAAGCTCAGTGCGTGCTCGACCACGGTCTCGACTTCGGCCTCACCATTGGGCAACAAATCAAAGCGTAGAATAAAATGACTCCTTTGATGCCTCTGGTGGTGGATCACACACCGACTCGGAAAATCTACGGGTGGGGAATCACGGGCTGCCCGCGATGCGTGGGTCGTGTGGATGGGATTCCTCCAAGATAACCTCAACCTGTCACTATCTCGCACACGACAGCCTTGGCCGTCTCGAGACCGACTCAACGACGCCGGAGTCTCTCCTCCAGGCCGAAATGTACAAGAGTCACGTAAGTACTGCGCATATCGGTGGTGATCCCGTCGGACTTGGCCATCCCGGTTAGAAGGAGGATAAAGGCAGCAGCTGGCCTGTGGTTGGTTGTTGGTGGTTGCTCACCGCTCTTGTTCGACCGATAACACACAAGTGGACATGCATGGTACAGATACACGTTTTGGGCAGGGCGAGAGCCAACGTAGAAAGCAAAGAAAAAAAAATACCGCACAAGGACAACAACTACCGCAAAGGAAGTGGATTGCATTGCATGCTGCACGTAAATGGCACCGAAGCCCCTCGTAAACGAACGAGGATGGAACAGATACGCGGGGTGGTGAGGATGGGATTGCGTCGTTGTAAGAATTGATGGTATGAATGCGACTGGTTACGACCGGGTTTGAATGTATTACAGAGAACCTGAGTGAGCCTGACTGATCGAGGGAGCAATCAGAATAAAAGTATAACATTGAAAATGTACGATTCAAACGGCAGCCGCCGCATGCCGCCCCGGGTATTCAACATGAGAGAATAAGTGTACCACTGCACCCTGTGCAGTGTCTGGTAGTAGTAGTAACTGGTTAGGAAAACCCCCCCTCTCTCTTCCACAATGACTCCTACACGCACCACAGAACCAATGTGTTCTGTGTTTCTAGTCTAAACAGCCAATAAATCCCTTGCGCCTCTGCCTCCATGTGAATAATGCGTCAATCGTCGCGCTGATGAATGTAGTGATAGTCGGTTGGTGGTGTCGAGAAATGAAACGAGATGAGATGAAAGCAAAACGGGCCCGAGTCGAGTCAGGCAGGGCCCAGAATATAGGTAGCTCGGTGAAGAAGAGCAAGTCGTAGTGATGATAAGATAGGCATAGGAAGCTTAGCTTAGCTCGAGGTAGCTTGGCCTAGCGGACCGACATGGACGCGTTCCCGCCGCGGAACACCAACGTGGCGTGCTTGCCCCTGACAACCTCGGCCTCGCCATTGACGGACAGGGCCTTGCCCGCGTTGCCGTAGCCCATGTCCTTGATCCTGCCGGAGCCGATGTCGAAGACGCAGCCGTGCACCTGCAGCCCCCGTTCGCGGACGGCCTCCTGGACGTTGGGGTTGGCCATGAGCACCTTGACGCCGGCCTCGACATTCATCTCGGCGATGCGGACCGCGCGCTGCTCCGGGTCGGCGATGGCGGTCAGCTCCTCCGAGTTGGCGTAGCGGATGGCCTTGAGCGGCGTCAGCCACGTGTCGAGCACGCCGCCGACCCTCGAGTCGGCGAGCGCGGCCTTCGCGCCGCCGCAGGCCGTGTGGCCGCACAGCACCACGTGCTTGACCTTGAGGTGCATCACCGCGTACTCGATCACCGCCGACGTGTTGATGTCGGTCGGCGAGACGATGTTGGCGATGTTGCGGTGCACGAAGACGTCGCCAGGCTGCAGGCCGAGAATCGTCGTCTCTGGGCACCTGGAATCGGAACAGCCAAGCCATACTACGTGCGGGGTGTTAGCGCGATCTTTGCTCTTTCAGCTCGACGTCACCCATCGTCCGTCCCTCGTCGCCCCGTCACCTGTCACCAATCGTCTGCGCTGCACTGCAAATCCCGAATACCGCCCGAGCCTAACATGACGCCTCCGAACCCTGCTCCGAAGCACTGCACACTGGCTCACCAGCTTGGCACATGTGACATCTGCAAGTCGAAATAGGGCGGTGTTTCGCATGTCTTTCATGTGCCTCCGCGTTTCGATGTATTGCAGCACGGCATATCATGAGTCGGTCGGCAGGGTTTGGAAAGGGCAAGACGAAGGCGCGTGGGGCGGCTAGAGGTGAAAGAATACAAGTTTGGACTCACGAATCTGAGGCGATTGTCCGCTCGCCAGTTTTGGGAAGAAGTTGGGGTTCTGATGAGCCTTGTACCCAGCCCAAGCCGAGTTCGAGCTCATGGCATATTCGAACGTATCCTCTGTGTCCGTCGAAAACCGAGTGTCAGCTTGGTACAGGTACTAGCGCGATGTGGCGCAAACATGAGGGGCAGCTGCGGTTGTCTTCGTCCATCCATGGTGATCGGAGTTCGTCGGAGTTGGTTGGAGAGTTCCCTGGCGTCACTCCGGAGCTGACAATAGGGCATGGTGTACTTGGCAAGTGCTTGGCAGATCGGTGGGAGGTCAGGTACTCACGTTGGAGAGCCATTGTGGCTGTTGTGACGTGTCGGAGCAGGAGCAAAACAAAAAGGAATAAGAACGAAAGAATACAGAGCAACAAAAGAGAGAAGGAGGAAGGAAAAAAAAGTGGATAGGAAGAGATATTGATATAGGACGACTGTTCTCCCATGTCAGTACCGAACACGAATAAAAACGAGCAAAAAGGAGAACTCCGGAGAAGCGGACGAGGCGAGGGATTTATCTCACAGCTTTTGCTTTGTCCAGCACCGCAGCAGCAGCCACCCGTCCGGGGTCCACGGGTGGGCACACACGGTTCGACTAACACGTCAAAGCTAAATGGTGGTCTTAATTATCGATTTCGGCCGCCGTCAAGGGCAGAGGGGACACGATCCGGAGCTAGCTCGGGGCACCAACCAAAAGTCGGTTCGGTTGTAACTGTAGTGCACCGAACCAGAGACGGCAGGTCCAGTATTTTCTGCCCCAGAAAAAAAGATCTCGAGCCGAGAGGTGCGCCAGAAATTGCTCTGTAGTATATAACAACAGAGGGAGGAGAGTAATAAGGTCCCGGCCGGGTTTCTGGCGTGACTTCGACAGCAGGAGAGGCGTGTTCCGACTTCCGACCGTCCGAATGGCCCAAGAAGCTGGGAAACCTCGTGCGATTTTCTGATTTGGAGTGAGTGGATAAACCGGAGGGATGGAGCTTTCGAGCAGTGACTTATAAGTTTTGCCCACTCACAACAAAAGCCAAACAAGGTGGGTTGAGGAGCCCAGAAAAATAAAATAAAATAAAAAAAGAGCCTGGTCACTCGATACGGGCTTGCCGGACTTGGGTTGGTCTGGTGGTACCAGTCAGGTTGGTAAGAAAGGCGGGCGTGAAGTATCAGATACTGTACATATGCAAGAGCAGGTGCAGCGAACCCAGTCCTCCGGGAGCGGTAGGAGACAAAAAAGATGGTGTGTGGCTGTCAAAGCAGGCGCGAACGCCGCGGACCGGGTGAGAGATATATCGTCCCGAGGGAGCTTATTAAATTTTTTTACTCTTTCTGCCGTTCTTATGACAGACAGTTCCGACTGGTTTCCGCGGAGCTGAAAAGACGAGATGAGAAGAATATGAGATGGAATGGTGAAGACAAAAAGAAAGGAAAGGAAGTCAAACCAGTTCACGACCCCCGGCAGTTGCTGGCGGGGGCGGGACTGAGACTTGATATAACCTGCCTGACAAACCGTAAACCGATGCTAACGACGGGGAACACGGCTTCTGATCAAGGGTCCTGGGGGGAGACGAAAAGCGAGGATCAGTGCGGGACGAGGTTCTTCGCAAATTCGTGCTTGGCAGTGTCGGTCACCGTCGCGGTGTGCAAGCGTCCTGGCTCGCGTCTGTGTGTGCATGCAAGCAGTTCGCTGGCGCAAAAAGAAAAAGAAAATTGCTCTAGAAGGAGGGGTCCAGAGCGCGCATCACACACTCGCCGTAATCCGCATCTAACTTTTGATGCCTAGGATGAAACAGGGGATGCCGGTATCCTGGGAAAGTCCATGTCCAGCGTGGATGGCGGAGGGTGGTAAATGCGCCAAAGACGGTATGGAGATCTTCTCGTCTTTTTGCTTGCCGGCCCCTTTTCTTGTCGGTTCCGGAAGGTGTGAGCGATTAGACGAGGGGCAAGAAAAGGAAAGGAATCAATAAAAGAAGGGGTCACTTCAAGCTTGGACTCATCACGACAGGGGACATGCTAGGGAGCTTTTTCAAACGCAAGGAAAATGCAAGCTTCCACATCCCCTGTACACCTACTGATCAGTCACAGAGATGGCGGGGAGATTGTGGCGACGCGAGGGGCGGCCAGCCAGCCAGCCCCGACCGTGACCCAACAACACTCACAGGGATCCCCCCACTCCGGTCCTCCGCCAGTCGAGGAGGGCAGGAGGGCAAAGCGGTCAGAGTCGTTGACAAGCCGCAAGTCGAGGAAGCCAACAAGAGGATACCTACCAGATATGCACCGTTGATGACATTGACAATCTTTCTCAGCTCCGTCGGTCAGAGACCCAGCCCGGGACCCCCCTCATTTTTCTTGGGACGAACTACGTGGAGCCCTCGGCGCCTTCGAAATGCAGAATGCAGAATCCAGATATGTACGCGAGCCCCGACGCCGAGAGTGACCAAAAGAAGGTGTGCCAATGCCCGGTTCACCAGGCTTGCTTGGCCTAGGCCCTTTTGAATCAAGTGCCGTTTCCATTTGTCTCTTCTGATGAGCAGAGCCAAACTCTTGGAGGGATTGATTGCGAGGCTGCTACTCTGCGTTGCTTTGCTTCCTCTAGTACCACGCACATGCCTCCGAGCTACTCCTGTGTAATTCCCAACTCCCTGTCCCTGTCCTGGCCTGCGAGCCCTGCTTACTTTTTACATATTATCCACCGTTCGTGCGCCCTTGTCACCTTCATTGTTGATTTCCCGAGGAACCCAGTCTGCGATGACGACTGGCCGAAGTCTGGTCCGAAGTTCTTGTCGAAGTTGCGGGGGTTGCGACACAGCGGCTGCGTTTGGCTTCCTGTCACAGAACCCTCTTAGCCAACCCGGCTTAATTAGCTGCCTGTCTTGAGTGTCGGGGCGATCTTTTCACTGGTGTCGCATGTATGACCCAGTGTTTCCCGTGATGCGTGGCGACCTTGTTAGTGCCTTTTTACGAACACAGAATACGGAAGACATAGACAGTCGTATGTATCCGTAATGTTTGTCTACCTACTAGGTACCTACCCGTATCTATACCAAGGTCACGGTATGCGTGGCGACGTACCCCTAAACTCCCTTGCACACATGTACGACGGTTGGTATCGGGACAAGCCACAGGGGCCACAGGAGACCACAGGAACGGCATCACATGTCGCATCGACGATTCACTTCGTGGGAAGTCCATGGACATCACCAAGTTCGGAGCAGCAGACATGGATCTTTGAAGGTGGCGCGGGCAGCAAAGTAAGTTCAAGTCTCATTGTGATATCCCTTTTGTGCCGGACCAGACGCCAAAAATGCAGAACCCCCACGCGCCGTTCCCAATTCATCAAAGAATCAATCAGACCCGGCCTTGGTGGTTTACACCTTGATCGCAGACTCAAGAGCCTTCTGCTTCTTCTCGGTGCGTTTCTGGGCCTTGAAGCCCATGATGCCACCACCCCAGCGCTTCCTAGAGTCCTCGTTCTTCTCCAGGTAGCCCTCCTTGACGGCCGAGATGAGCTTCGACAGCTCGCTCTTGTCCTCGGACCGGACCTCGGTGACAGCGAGAACGGCTGCAGTCTATCCGATAGGGAGACTGCATTAGCATACTTATGTTCATGGTCTTTTTTTGTCTTGCTGCTTGGTCGGCGAAGGGTGGGCGGGGGTAGGGCCAAGTGTTGGTTCCTCACCTTCTTGTGAACGACAGTGCCGAGCCTGGCCTTGCCCTTGATGATGGCGTATGGGACACCCATCTTGCGGCAAAGTGCCGGCAGGAAGACGACCAGCTCAATGGGGTCGACGTCGTTGGGGATCAGGACGAGCGAAGCCTTCTTGTTCTCGATCAGGCCGACGACGTGGTTCAGGCCGTACTTGACGGTGTAGGGCTTCTTGCTGACGTCCTCCTTCTTCTTGCCCTCCTTGACAGCGGTGGCCTCCTTCAGCAACCGCTCCTTCTTCTCCTCCTTGGTCTCGGGGCGGTACTTGTTCAGCAGCCTGAAGGTCTGGGCAGCCGTGTTCTTGTCCAGGACATGCTGGAACTGAGCCAGCGCCGGGGGGACCTTAAGGCGCATGCTGAGGATCTTCTTTTGGCGCTGAAGACGGACATACTCGGGCCACTTCACCATGCGGGACAGGTTCCGCTTGGGCTGGATGTCCTGGCCGATGCCATAGTTGCGGCTGCGCTTCTCGAGAAGAGGGTTCTGCGAAAAGGGTAAACACGTGGAGCGAAACATGGTCAGCAGGTCCGCGAGCGATGTACCATCGTTTACTCGCGATTCAGATGGGCCGAGGAATGGCTTCATTGGATTGGGGAAAGAACTAACCTTGGGAGCCCTCTTGCTAGCCTTGCCCGTAGAGAACGGGGCCGGCGCGACCTTCTTACCAGTCTTGGGAGGCTATCATTGAGGAAAGAAGACATCAGTAAATGGATTCCATTGACTGTAATCTTCTTTGAGCTCTAAAGAGACGCACGAGCGGCATTTCTGCACGACATCGTGGCTCAAGCCATGTCTTCACCTGGGCCAAAGGCCACGGTCCAAAGACCATCAGGCGGAATAAAACAGCGCCAGCTCGATGCAATCGAGCGCGTGTTTGCTCATCGATCAATGATCATTGCGCAGAAGCGCTGAGCTGCTGAGCTGCTGAGCTGCTGATAGCAATCAAATGCTTACCATTTTGTCGGAGGCTGTCGTGTCCCAAATCGAGGGTGCTGTCGAGAAGCGGAATATTTGGCGATGGGGAAAGCTTCAGATCTCGACAGGAATTTTGAGGTGTGCATATGAAAAGATTAGGGTTGGACTATCGGGAAAACTTCGGCCGCTTTGATTGGCTGGATCGCTTTCAAGCTCGAGGTCTTATGTAATCAGCTGCTGTATGACTCCATGGCTCTCGACCTTAACATGTTGGCTCGAGGAGCAAGTTGAAAGTATACATACAGGCCATCCATTACAGACGAAGAGGCAACATTGCGATTTTGAAGCAATAGGTGCCTTATTGTCACAACTGACGGTTGCTTCACCCCATCAAATTGCTCGTCCGGAGCCTGAGGTGGTTGCGGAGAGGGCTATCCCCTTCTGTCGCTGGGAAAGATGGCCCCGACTCCCTGCATGATCTGCGCAAAGGAACGAGCACTGATCAAGAGACCGAAGAACCACCACAAACTTTGCAAGAAGTGCTTCATTCAAGTATTCGAGGACGAGGTACACCACACGATCATTTCCTCGAAGCTCTTCGCGCCAGGCGAAAAAATTGCTATCGGGGCTTCAGGCGGCAAAGATTCCACAGTCCTAGCGTCAGTCCTCAAGACGCTAAATGAACGACATAAATATGGGGTCGAGCTCGTCTTGCTCAGCGTGGATGAAGGAATCAAGGGTTATCGGGACGACTCTCTGGAGACCGTCAAGCGGAATGCCGTGCAATATGACATGCCCCTGAAAATCGTCGGTTATGACGAGCTCTACGGATGGACAATGGACCAGGTTGTCGAGACCGTCGGGAAGAAAGGGAACTGCACGTATTGCGGCGTCTTCCGCAGGCAGGCGCTGGACCGCGGGGCCAAAATGCTCGACATCAAGCACGTGGTGACAGGCCACAACGCCGACGACGTGGCCGAGACTGTCCTGATGAACCTGCTGCGGGGTGATCTGGCCCGTCTGTCACGAAGCACCAGCATCGTGACAGGCAGCGCGGCATCAGACATCAAGCGGAGCAAGCCGCTCAAATACGCGTACGAGAAAGAGATCGTCATGTACGCGCACCACAAGAAGCTCGACTACTTCAGCACCGAATGCATCTACAGCCCTGAGGCCTTCAGAGGCAGTGCGAGGAGTCTGATCAAGAGCCTGGAGAGGGTCAGGCCCAGCGCGATCCTGGACATCGTGCGCAGCGGCGAGGACATGGCCAGGCTGGTGCCGGGAGAAATCTCAGGGTCCTGCGTCTGCAAAGGCGAAGACGAAGGCACGCAACCTACGGACGAATCAGACGCTGGGGGATGTGGTTCGGAAAACGGGCGGACTTCAGGTGGAGAGATGGCAGCGATGGAGGCACAACTGAGGCAAAACGACGAGTCTGCGTCGCGTGAACTGGACATTGGAGCGCAGGAGGCTGCGAAAATAGAGCAGGAGAAGGACAGGACAAGGAGGGTCGCGATACGCAACGCGCCGGCGGGGAAAGGCGGCACCGTCACGAGACAGGTCCTCGGCACATGCGAGAAGTGCGGCTACATGTCCAGCCAGGCCATCTGCCAGGCGTGCATGCTTCTGGAAGGACTCAATAAGAACAGGCCCAAGATTCAGGTCGAGACGTGAAGGTTGCCCAAGGGAGTCGTGATCAGTAGGTAGTCGCTCACAATAGCAGAAATACTGCTTGGTCTGCCAGCTTGGCCTCAGAAATATTGGTCAAAATCAAGGGCTTCATTCCGAAGTCACAGTAAAGTGCTGAGATGAAAGTGCAAACTAGACAGGGCGCCCATCGCAGTTAAGTGCCTCGTATATACACCGGGCAAAGTGACACTCTGCGCTGTGCTCGGGATGATGTCTGGTCTTCTCCATGCGGCAACGCAAGGCGACTGGCGACCATTGCTTCTTTAATGTGGCCATTTCTCAGCCTACAAAAGGATAGCGTAGCATGTCAGTTATACTATCGATACCCGCACAGGGTGGCTAGCACTCAAACGGCGGCAGGGTACTAACTTTCCATGGACTGTTCAGTTCGAACCCCGGTGGTGCTGTAGGACGGTCCGTCTGTCCCCGTAGTTCACCGGTAAGTCGGCGGTCGCGTTCGACCACTAAGAGGCGACGTAGGTAGGTAGTGAACCGTTTGTTAAAGAGCTGAACAACACAACAACCCGCGAATGGACATATCAGAATCATGGAGCCTTACTTTGCTGTAGGAATGTTAGCAATGTTTCCCAATCCGGCTTGCAGATTTCCAGAGGGGAAGAGGTTACTCACTTGGTCCCACTGGTCCATGTGCCTTCGTGGTCGCTTGCCACCGTTCGCATACCATCTGAGGCCAGTGACGCCTGCTCCGGTGACTCCGAACATCTGTCTAGAGTTTAGCTAACGTCGACTCCGGAGGACGGCGGCGGGTATCGTGGGGGTTTGCTCACAGCGACCATGATTCCATACGGAATCAGCGTCTCGAACGGGACCGGCATGGCTGAGGGTTTTTTCTTTTGAAGAACAGCAGCTGCGTAGTTAGTTTGCGGAACTAATTGAGGAGTATTGGCACAGGAGCTCACCGTCTACAGCTCTTCGTACACTTCGTCTGCGACTATAGCTGGCGTTTGGTCCTGCCACAGAGGATCGCGGATGATGTATGGAGCTCCGACCGAGCACCTAACCGACGGATTCCCTCAATGGAGTGACTTCGAGGCCTGAGGCAGCAATATGTGGAACTTTTCGCCATGACAAAGACCCACCCACCCTGCATGCATGACTAAGCTCGTCGCGAGCACCCAACAACATGGCTCGGAGTGAATGTGAGTGATGGCAGCACGATCTGGATTTTGACACACTTCGAGGTCTGGAAACAGCACTCAACAAGTCATCGCATGCGTTTTTGCAGGCGTTTTGACGTGTCCAGGAACCTCTACTATCATCTCCCCAAGTCTCGACCCCGTTTTCCCCGCGAATTAAGCTCAACCGTGCGTGTCTCCACAGAGGTTGGTCATCCACCAGGCTGGCAGCACATCGCGATCAACCACCTGCTTGCGCCGGGCAGCGCCACCGAGTCACAACTTCTTCAACCATCTTCACATCACTTCTAGCATCTACGCTTGTCGAGTTGCTCTTCGTACTTGGAATGCTGAACCGCACTGCGCCGAGTTTCCTTGTTGAAACACGTCATCATCGAACCATCTCGACCGAGCCCTAACCCAATCGTGTCCGGCACCACTTCTCCACCCTGGCATTGAAATTCATCCGCGCGGCTTTCGTGGCCATGGCGAGCGCGCAGCTCATGGAGGAGGAGCTGCAGCGCAGCGTGCTGGTTTCCGACCAGGCTGGGGTGGGCCTCGGAAGCCAAGACGGCGACGACGCCGAAGCTGCCACCCCAAACGGAGCCCACGCCAGTGGCGAAGACGCAGACATGAAACCCGAGGATACAGACGAGGGGGATGAAGGGGACGAGGAGGACGATAAGGATGCCATAGTCGACAGCGTAGAATCCGAGAGCGCCAGCGACGAAGACGACGACGAGGACGGAAACGATGAAGAAGACGACGACGAGGAGGACGAGGAAGACGGCCCTAGTGACGCCGAGTCCTTGAGAAAAGATAGCAGCGATGGGGCGTTCGACGAAGAGGATGCTGACGACGTCGACGGTGAAGACGACGTCGATCCATCTGCCGCTCGTTCATCAGCCGTGCGAGGAGCCAGACCAAGGATGGACGAGGATGAAGAGGACGAAGACGAGGATGACAACGACGATGATCACGACGACGACGGCGAGGGTGTTGGTGCAGTCAAAATCAGGCCTGGCGAGACAGATGACGAGGATAGCAGCAGTAGCGACCCGAGTGACCTCTCAGACGGCCAAAGCCAAAGTGATGAAGAGTCGGAAGGCGAGGCGCCTTGGGAAGAGACGGCCGAGAACGGCGACGAAGAGGACGAGGATGAGGATAATGCCCAGTCGAATTCCTGCATGTTCTGCAAACAGGATGAGGATCATGATCCCAGCGAGGAGTTCGAGGCTTTCCTAGCTTGCAGAGGTTGCGGGGATCACGGTAAGCTGCCTCCTATGCTTCAATTTCCCTCTTTCACACGCTTTTTAGGCGATGCGTGCTGACCAAACCAAGCTCATCAGCAGTGTGCGCGCGAAAACGACGCGCTGTCAGGCAATCGCGGTACGTCCTCATTTCGATCTTCTATCTCGAACATAAGTCGGCTGGCTGCATCACTGACCTTTTTTTTCTTCCATGTCGTACAGCACTCGAGAGCTGGAGATGTCCAGACTGTGATACACCGGAGCCGAGAAGAGCCAAAAATGGCGATGGCGACGACGACGAGGATGAGGAGGGTGTTCCGGTGAATGAGACCAGCTCCCCGGTAAATCCGGAGTCCCCTTCAACCACCACTCGTGGAGCGACTGCACCGAAGCTGGCACGGGACCTCCTGCCATCTCAACGTGGGACTATCAAGCCAGACTCGCACTCTGTCTTCAACCACCTCGTCCTGGACGATGATCCTATGGATGGATCCCGCGTGCTACGCAAGCGTAAGACATCGTCAGCTGAGGCCGACGAGAACATCGTGTCCCTCCGCAAGCGCCGCAGAAACACGGACGATCAAAGCCACGACGAGGCAAATGGTGCCGCCGAAGAGTCGACTAGGCCGCACTCTGTGCGTTCCCTGAGGCTTAAGACGGCTGAAAAGTCAGCTCCTGCGACCATCGAGCGGAAGACGCGCACAAGCCTTTTGATCAAGTGCAGAGTGAATGCGGCTGAACTTCGCCGGATCCTGTCACGGCCTCCGAAGGGGCCGAAGCGGGGCGGTGGCGGGCGTGCAGTCACTTCCCGGGTTGCCAGGCGCCCACGGACTTCCCGCGGCGCAGCACCTACCAGCGGCCCCGCACTGGCTGCCCCGTTCTCGTCCTCAACCTTCTACCAGCCATTTTTCTTCGATAAGGAGATGGAAGAACTCAAGGGCAAGCCATATGGTGGAATTCTAAGCGAGGCTGAGGCCGACACCTCCAAGACGTTCCCACAACCTGAGGATCGCAAGCGCTTCGACGAGGCCAAGCAAACTGCCGAGGAGAAGTGGCGCGAGCGCATCCTCAAGATGCAGACCGAGGTGGAAGTCCCCGTCAAGAAGTCAAAGAAGGCTGCGGGTCCAGCCAGCCAGATCGAGTGCATCGAATTCGGCGGCTGGGAGATCGACACGTGGTATGCCGCACCCTATCCGGAGGAGTACAGCCGCAACCGGGTGCTCTACATCTGCGAGTTCTGCCTCAAATACATGAACTCGGACTATGTGGCCTGGCGTCACAAGCTCAAGTGTCCAGCCAAGCACCCACCGGGCGATGAGATTTATCGCAACGGCTCCGTATCGGTGTTTGAGGTGGACGGCCGCAAGAACCCCGTCTACTGCCAGAATCTGTGTCTACTGGCCAAGCTCTTCCTTGGCTCGAAGACACTCTACTATGACGTAGAGCCGTTCCTGTTCTACGTCTTGTGCGAGTTTGACGAGTTTGGCTATCACTTCGTGGGCTACTTCTCCAAGGAGAAGCGGGCCAGTAGCCAGAACAACGTCAGCTGCATTCTCACTCTACCCATCCACCAGCGCAAAGGCTACGGAAATCTCCTTATTGATTTCTCGTACCTCTTGACGCGCGTGGAGAAGAAGACGGGCTCGCCCGAGAAGCCCCTCTCCGATATGGGCCTGGTCTCGTATCGCAACTATTGGAGGCTTGTCCTCTGCCAGTACATGGTGGAGCACTTCTCCGATGACAAGGCGACACCGCCGCGAGGACTGAGTATCAAGCAGATCTCGGACGATACTGGCCTTACTGCAGACGATGTCATATCCGCCTTGGAGGGACTGAGGTGTCTCGTCCGTGACCCGCAGTCGGAGCTCTACGCCTTCCGCGTCGACTTGGAATTCTGCAAGGACTACGCGGGCAAGTGGGAGGCCAAGAAGTATGTCAAGCTGGACCCGAAGTTCCTCACGTGGACTCCTTATGTTATGGGCAGGAGTAACGCTACGAACTTCGAGTTGGGCCCGGCGCTCAATGCTATTGCGCCTCGCGATGATGAGGAAGAGACGAAACCGACGGACCTGGCGGATCCGACGGTCGCCCCTGTGTTGACCAATGGCGAGAGCTCCGTCGTCTTCGCTGCCACCGCTGCCACCGCTGCCACCGCCACCAATCCCGTGCCGACATCCAATGGCGTTCTCGGCCACGATGACGCCAAGGTGGATGTGGACTCTACGGTCCTCGAGTCTACCGAGCCCAACGAGAACGCAGAGAAACCCGAGGCTGAAGCAGCGGTACCAGCCAAGGGCAAACACTCCGTCAGCGACGCTGTCGACGCTGACTCCGCTGCCACTGCAGCTGATGTGAAAGCTCCGACAGCACCAGGAGATGCGGCCGCACCCCAGGAACACTCTCCTTCACTTCCTGCCGCTCCTACCGGTCCTCTCACCGCTCCAAAGGCCAAGGAGCCAGAAGAGCAAAATTGGTCGGCCGCATACAAAGGCATCCCGATCACGCGCTTCCAGGTATTCCCCGCCATCTCAACGCGCAGGGTCGACCGGCCCCGGCCCGTCATCCGCGCACCTATTGCCCAACCTATCATCACTCCTCGCCCCAAGCCCCGACGCTCCACGGGCGGAACCTCGGCGCCCCGGCGGTCCACGACCTCGAAGCCGAAGGCCTCGTCGTCTTCGACGCGGGTCCGCAAGTCCGGAGGCACCGGCCGTGGACCAGGTCGCTGGCCCAAGGGCACTAAGAAGAGCGACTACGGTAACGCCGACAGCGGACCCGGTCTGCCACCCGCGTGGGTCGCGGCTCGCATCGCCGCCGAGGCCGATGCCAAGAAGAGTCGGGAGGAGGCCGCGAGGGCCGCGAGGGCCGCGGTAAAGAACGGCACTAGTGGCGCCGCCAGCGGCGGCGGCGGCGGCGGCGACGCTCAGGACACGGTTCGGGTGCATACGCCCAATGCCAAGGAGTTCAAGGGGGGCAAGGGGGGCGCGAAGGATGAGGCCGGCGATACGTCGGCGGTGAAGAGCTCCGCAAAGAAGAACGGTGTGAACGGCCATTGATCATACGGCGAGCCGTACTCAGAAGAGAAAGAAGGGCCCGACAGACACCGATTGCGGATGGGCTGGGAACACACCCACCCAACCTTGTCTACATATCTCTTTACGTGTCCCCCTGCCCTCCGTCCCGCGGGTTATTACGGTTTGTGTGTTTTAGCGTCAAACTTGGCTTGCTTGACCCGTGTTGTTCTCACATATTTGTCTTTTTATTCTTCTTTTCTTCTTTATTTTTTTCTTTTCTTCGGGCGATACCCATCTAGGGAAAATTCAGGAGCGGGTTTGCGTTGTTCTTGTCGTTGTCTTTGATCCCTGTTTTAGTCGGTTGTCACAGCCATAGGTCTCTGACGTGCGCTTGGGGAAGAGCGCCTGGGATGTGCTCTTTTGTTTGTCTCTTTGCATTTGGATCCATGGTCACTCAGCCAAAAACATCGATTACTGAGACGGATCGTGGTGAATCCCGTCTGTTGAGGGCTGTAGTAGACTTATCGATTTATATCGTTGTATTTTGGAGGCGGTGGAGGATGGTAATAGAGATACCTGACTGATAGATGAGGCTTTCACCATGTCCTACTTACTACCGGTGTTGGCAAATCAACGTAGCTACCACGTTGGAGATATGGAATACAAAGCACGGATTAAGAGTTACAGATTAGGCACAGCAGGAAGAAAAAAAAAACCAAAAAAAAAAACGTGGCGATCGATATGCCGCCATGCGAGTCTAGAAGAAAGCTGGCGACGTCATGGCACTCTGCAGAAACACTGCCTTATTGGGTTTAAGCGCAAAGCCAGCAAAGTTGCCTTACGCCCAGAGGCGGCGACACATCACTGATTCGTCATGGGTTCAGCCACTCCGTGTGTGGAAAACATACACACAGCTCATCCGGTCTGTCCGACGACGAAAGCTTCTGGAACAGCTAGGACTTTCTTCTTTTTTTCAAAAGCGGAACGACGTCGACCGTCCGTATTTCGTGTTCTTGTCCTAAGTTTCCTAAGATCCTCAAGCTCATCATTGCCCGAACTTCCAAGCCCCTGCTGGGTGGAGCGGGAGTCACCTTTGGCCTCCGCCTGCGCTTGGTTGAAATACTTGCCGAAACCTCCCAACCTCGAGCCAACCTGTTGTTCTTCAATGCTAATTCACTCCCTCGCCCAACTACAACCTGCCATCTACTATTAATAGGCTGTAGCTAATAGACTTTCAAGGAGTTTGTTAGCTGACCGGATTGCTGGCTGGCCAGGCTTGGAAGCTGTCAGTCGCCTAGAACCTTGGAATTCGTGACTTCTGCGTGTTATTATTATTATTATTTTTTGTCCCTTTCCTTTTTTCCCCCTCGATAAAAGTAATCCGATGCATCAGTGTCTGGTGTGAGCGTCGTCGCCCCTCCGTTTCCCATCATTCATCCCCAACCTCCAACTTCGCGGCCAATTTCCTCACCACGCGCCGAATCCCGATGTCTACGTGGCTTGGCTAGCCGTAGTCATCGTCGACTCAACGATTTCGATACCGAGGTCGGTCCCCTGCGTAACCACGCCGTCACCACCAGCCTCTTAACCAGGCCCTGTGCGCATCGGTTTTTACGGGAGACTGTGCCGACCTTTGTTGTCGTTGGCGGCGATATAGGGCTTTGATTCGGCCGGGGCCTTTGGTGGTGCATCAAACTCGGGACACCAGACCCAGATCCTCCAGGTCCCCAACAGCTGTTGTCGGGTCACCTCTCCACACAGCCTATTTCGCCGATCGCAATCCATCCCGTCAACCTCGCTCTTCCGCAATTCCTGTCGTTCCAACGTCGCCGCGTCGCCGCGTCGCCGCAAACCATCCGCAAAGATGTCGAAGGTTATGCGGAGTGTGAAAAATGTCACCAAGGGCTATTCCAGTGTCCAGGTCAAAGTGCGCGAAGGTTGGTTTGCCCGATACTCCCCGGCCACCTGCTCCAGTCAGCCAGTATTCGCTCATAGACCGCTGACATCGCCTCATCTCTTCCGCAGCGACCAGCAATGACCCATGGGGCCCGACGGGGACACAGATGAGCGAAATCGCTCAGCTCACTTACAACTCGTATGCGCCAATCCAGAGTTCCTTTGCCCGCTCGCTATCCCCGCTTGTTGGCCTGCGACGATGGCCCTAAGGCTGACCCTAAGGCTGAACCTGTGCCGATTACAGCTCGACCGAGTTCTACGAGATTATGGACATGATTGACAAGCGCCTCAACGACAAGGGCAAGAACTGGAGGCATGTGCTGAAGGCGCTCAAGGTCCTCGACTACTGCCTGCACGAAGGATCTGAGCTCGTCGTCACCTGGGGGAAGCAGAACAGTTACATCATCAGGACGCTGCGCGAGTTTCAGTACATCGACGAAGACGGCCGGGACGTCGGGCAAAATGGTGAGTCTGGGCGCATTTGATGACATAACGTTTCATTCGATACCAGTCGATGCTGTTCGGTGTTATTTTGGGACTAACGATGGGCTCACTCCACTGCAGTACGTGTCGCCGCCAAGGAACTGACGTCCCTGCTTATGGACGAGGAGAGGCTGCGTGCCGAGCGCAGCGATAGGAGGACATGGAAATCTCGCGTTACCGGCCTCGAGGAGTACGGACCACCACCAAGCGATAACACCCCTCCACGCCGCCAGAGGGAGCGCCCTCGGCAACAGTCCAACGACGAGGAGGACACCGAATATCGCTTGGCCATCGAGGCCAGCAAGCACCAAGAAGAGGAGGACCGCAGAAAACGCGAGAGCAGGCAGGGCCGCGACGAAGACGACGATGATCTCGCCAAGGCGATCAAGCTTAGCAAAGAAGAGGAGGAGCGGCGCCGGCGAGAACTGGAGGAGTCTAGCAACCCAACCTCCATCTTTGACGAAGACCTCATCCAGGTCAACCAGCCCACGGGAATGAACCAGGGCTACACACAGGGCAACGCGGTTGATTTCTTCGCCAACCCTATCGATCAAAGCCAGATGCAGGGGCAACCCACCGGATTTAACAACGTCAACTACAGCGGCTTCGCGACCCAGCAGACCGGCTACCCGAACGGTTTCTCGAACGGCTTCGGTGCACAGGCTACTGGATTTGACCCATACGGGCAGCAAGCCATGCAGCAAGGATTCCAACCCCAGCCCACCGGGTACAACCCTTATGCTCAGCAACAGCAGCCACAGATGCCGCTTCAGCAGACAGAATCCACGCTGCAGCCGGGGAGCAACAACCCCTGGGCCACCAACAACTCACAACAGGGGGCGATGAAACCGATGGCCACCGGCTCCAACAACCCCTTTGCGTCGAGGCCTCAGGCTTTCAAAGCGGCATCTTCGATGTCGACACTAGGCAGCCTACCCGAGCAGAAGACTCTCTCAACCTTTGGCCAACAGCCGCAGCAACAGCAACAGGCCTCCTTCCCACCCCCGATGCCGGCGATGCCGGCGATGCCACAAAGGGAGGTCAGCGAGCACGAGGCGAAGCTAAATCAACTGCTCGCGACAGGCGATGGTATGGACACATTCGGGAACGTGGGTCAGACGCGCATTCCCGCTCAGCACACGGCTCCGGGCACGTTCGTGAACAGCGCAGGTCTGGGCGCCAGCCGCCTCACCGCCGAAGCGACGGGCAACAATCCCTTCCTACGCACTCAGTATACCGGGATGCCGACGGTGACGTACGGCGGCGGAGGCGCAGGCAACGTCCCGCAGATGCCTGCCGCGACAGGCCCCGCTGGCATGGGCATGAACGGCTTCGGCGGGCAGGGCACGAACAACCCCTTCGCCGCAAGGCCGCAGCAGCAGCAGCAGGGCCAGGGGGATCTGATTCAGTTCTAGCTAGCTCGATGGTGGAACTTTGGGGCGGTGGGTGCGTCCTAAGGAGACGCTGACGACCGGAAATGTCGAGAAGTCGGGGTATGAGAGTGAGATACAGGGGGGGGGAGTGGGTAGATGGAAGGCCATTGGGAAAATGGTGTGGAGGTGTTCATTCTTTTTGTTCCCTTCCATTCTTCTGCAAGTTCTCTTCTCTATTTACTATTTTATGTTTACATTTGATCACGTCCCGCTGCGTTGCGTCAGTCACATCACATCTCATCTTCTTTTCGTCTGAACAGTTCGCGGAGGTCTGGTCTGGTCCGGTCCGGTTGCAGGGTGCTATTCCCGTTGTCTTGTCTTGTCGCCTGTTCGTCGAGTTTGCCAGGTGCTTCCGCCGAGTGAAGCAGAAAAGGAAGAATGGGACCGGCCGGGTGCGCTAGTTGCATTTGTGGCATTTTCAGGAATCGAGGTATCCTGAGTTCGGATCACCACCACCTCTTACCTCTTCTTACAACCCGTCACCATCACCTCCTTGCCCTCTGCACAAGGTACATCTACGTCAAAGTAGGTAGCAGCAATTCGCCAAATATATTTCCCCCATTCCGAACTTGTACAGAATGAATGTTAGAAGCAAGCTTGAATTGCTTAACCTCCGGAACGTGCCGGCCCACTCCCCCTTCCCTCCCTGTCCGGATTCCTGTCTGTAGCCGATCCCGTCAGCTCCGCCGTGCGCAGCCGACTTCCGTACTTCCAACTTGGCCACTAGGCTACTAGGTAGGTTACTAGGTTACCAGATATTTAATGTTCGTTTCGTTTCTCAGCAATAGCCCCTTGCTAGGTAGATTCTTTGGAGCTTTTCTTCCCGGCCTGGAGGCCTGGAGGCCTGGAGGCACACAAGGCAGTGTTCTGCAAGGCATACTGCTATGAATTAGTCATCTTGGTAGGCCTAGCCAATCAGACACAGCAAAGAGGACTTGTCCCCCAAGCCTTTTTAGCTCCCAAGTCAGGCACCAATCCCACGTGATGTCCTTTTGCACTGGGTAGAGTCACAGAAGGGAGAAAGTTGGTCAGGTTTCGCGACCGACCACCCATTTATTATTGCCTGACTGTCAAGTCCTCGGTGGAATGGAAGTGAGCTGAATTCCTGAGCCTCTTTGTAGTGCCGAAGCTTCCAATTCTCAGTGACTCCACACCAGAGGTCTTCTTTGGTGGTCCGTGCACAACGTCCTGTTAAGCCCCGGTCTAAACGCGCCACCTCTTTCCTCCTTCCCTATCACCACTTTTCTGACGCTCACATCCAACCAAGTCGACCCTTGCTGGTCACCAATTTGTTTTTCTCTCTTTCCCAGTCACTCTCTGCACGTCGTTGTTTATTTCTACATCGTAATCCTTCTTATATTCGTCGTTTTCTTCGGAATACCTCTCCAGCATCCTTGATCTGCACATCTCATTTTTGTCAGAGCATTGTCAGGTCAAGGCCCAAAGAACACCCCCAAGACTGAAAAAAAAAAGTTCTTTTCCCAACCTCATCCCAACCTCCACGCGCCTCGAGGCCGCGCACGATTTGCCGGACGCAACGGCATCACTTAATCCTCTCATGATCTTCGACACGCGCAACCGAGTCATCGATACCTGTTGATAGGTCTGGTTGCAGAAAGTTGGGCGTTCTCTTTGGATTTTGACGCGTCCTGTCGCGCGAATTAGTGGACTAGCAGGGACAGCAACGGCCCTCTCGCTCCGGCGTCGACAGATCCGACGGTAGGGAGGCGCATCGCCTGGCGAGATCGCCGCGTTCCCTTCGCACTCGGCGACCATGTCGTTCGGCTCGGGTGGCGGCTTTGGCTTCGGCCAGCCCAACACGTCGACCGGTTTTGGAAGCGGAGGATTCGGCGCCACCAATACGGGCACCCCCGGTAAGACAAACACTCCCCTCGGCTTCCGTCTCCCCACTTAGCGTGCTCTTTTACCAGTCTTCTGTGCTCAAATCTCGGACCCCCGCTTTCTTTCTCCTCGCCATTCCTAAAGCTAATGTGGCCTCTGTGCGACCTTTCAGGCTTCGGCGCGAATACAGGCCCTGCTTTCGGCGCCACCAACACTGCGACCGGCGGCGGCCTCTTTGGAAGCACGACTGGTGCCACTGGCGGTGGGTTTGGAGCCACAACTGGTGCGTTCCCTGCCTTTACCTCGTCTGCGTGACATATCACTAACATCGTTACTCTCGTCAACAGGAGCCTTCGGTCAACCCCAGAACACTACCAGCGCGTTTGGTGCCAAGCCGGCGTTCGGCTCGAGTACCACTCTCTTCGGCGGCTCGTCTACCGCTCCTGCCACAGGTACCTCCGCGTTCGGTGGATTCGGTGGCACGAGCAACACAGCGACTGCCAGCCCTTTCGGTAGCGGCGGGACCTCTCTCTTCGGCGCCAACAAGCCCACGGGCTTTGGCGCCGCAACCACCGGCAACACGACTGGGTCTACTCTATTTGGAGGTGGCTCGGCTACCGGTGGAGCCTTCGGTTCTACAACAGGTGCTTTCGGCGCAACGGCCAACCCAGGCATCGGCACCAACATAGGGGAGGCGCCCGGTACACAGACTGTGCCGTTCCAGGCCACGGTAGAGAAGGAGCTGAACAGTGCGACAGCGCAAAACTCCTTCCAGAATGTCCTCTTCATGGATGCGTACAAGAAGTGGTCAGCAGATGAGCTCCGCCTTGCCGACTACAACCAGGGTCGTCGACATGGAAATGCCACCGGCACGGGCGCCTTCGGTGTAGGCGCCTTCGGCGGGGGCGGATTTAGTGCGACGAGCAACACAACATCGGCCTTCGGGGGAGGCAGTACCGGCACTGGCCTTTTCGGAGCCAATGCCAACGCCCAACCTACCACGAGCGCCTTCGGTCAGCCCGCTGCGACTGGTGGGTTTGGTGCGACGAACACTGGAGGCTCGCTCTTCGGGCAGAAGCCGGCTGGCGGACTTTTCGGTTCCACAACTGGTCAGCAGCCAGCCGCCCAGCCTGGGTCGTTGTTCGGCACCGGCGGTGGTTTCGGCAACACTCTCAATACAACTGGTGGGTTCGGCGCCGCCGCCAACACAGCGACTACCGGTGGTGGTGTGTTCGGAGCCAACGCAAACGCGCCCAAGCCCGGCGGCGGCTTCACCTTCGGGGGCGGGACGGGAACCACTGGTGGGTTCGGCACTACAGGGACCACAGGTGCCTTCGGCACAAACACCGCCACTACCGCTACGGGCGGAGGATTAGGCTTCGGTGCCAACACAGCACAGCAAGCACCAGCAGGTGGTACCCTTTTCGGCCAACCCCAAAACACTACCACAGGTGCTTTTGGCGGTGGATTCGGCACCCAAGCTCAACCCCAGGCTGGAGCGTCTCTATTCGGCGCCACTCAGCCGAAGCCTTCGCTGTTCGGGACCACTACGGCCGCGGCCCCGGCTCAAGGAGGTGGTTTATTCGGTTCCACGAACCAAGGGACCAGTGCATTCGGTACAGCGCAGACGAATCAGACTGGTGGCGGGTTGTTCAATAGCAAGCCTGCCGCAACTGGCGGGGGCCTCTTCGGTGGATCGACTCTGGGAGGCGCCAACACTGGTGGCGGCCTCTTTGGTGGTCTGACGGCGAACAGCCAAGCACAGCAGCAGCAGCCAGCCCAGGGCGGCAGTCTCTTTGGCAGCACTCTGGGCTCGAACCAACCCAAGTCCCTCTTCGGAGCGTCTGCGCAAGGAACGGGTGGGAGCATATTCGGCGGTGCCAGCCAACCCCAACAAGGTGGTAGCATCTTTGGCTCGGCGCCACAGCCCCAGCCTCAGGGAGTGCTCGGAGGTGGATTCGGCGCCTCTCAGCCGCAGGCAGGGCAACCTACATACCGATCCAGCCTGTCCGACATGTCCGCCTTTGGATCCGGTTCACTCTTTGCCGGCGCCGCTAACAACGAAGTCCAAAACCCCGGCCCTCTGGCGACTCCGCTCTCCTCAACCAAGAAGACTCCGGCTCGGGCCGCAATCCTACCTATCTACAAGCTGAACAAGCCGTCGACCCCTAAGCGTGGTTTCGGCTTCTCATACAGTACATACGGAACACCGACTACTCCTTCAAGTGTCAACAGCACCCCGGGAGGCTTCGGTCAGAGCCTCCTCGCCGGCAGCATCAGCCGCGGCTTGAGCAAGAGCATCTCGACCAGCAACCTCCGACGGTCGTACACAGTCGAGGATAGTATCCTCGCTCCCGGCGCATTCTCGTCCAGTGCGGGCCCTCGCAATCTTGGCGGGCCGAGCAGTGTCAAGAAGCTTGTCATTAACCGTGACATCCGCAGCGACCTGTTCAGCACCCCGACCAAGAACAGCCCGCAGCCAGCCGACGGCGTGGGAAGCGGCGCTCGCAAAGCGGGTAAGCGCGTTAGCTTCGACCCGTCTACCGCGGCGGCGATCGAGCTAGGCGCAGGTGACGGTGGTGAGGCCAGCAACGCGAACGGTAGCGCCAACGGTGCCGTCCGCGAGCCGGGATTTCTGCGACCTTCTAGCCGTAATGGCGCTAACGGCGCCGGCGCCAAGCCGGCGACGCCTGTTGCTGCCACGCCTGAGATGGAGCAGGTCAAGGGTAACGAGCTAGCCATTGTCCACGAGGAGGAGTCACCAGGGCCGACCCCACGATCCTCCGACGGCCAGCGCGACCTCGACGCCGGGGATTACTGGATGGAGCCCTCCAAGGAGGCGATCCAGAACATGAACCGCGTGCAGCGCCAGAAGGTCGCCAACTTCACTGTCGGACGCGAGAACATCGGTCACGTTAGGTTCAGGGTGCCAGTCGACCTCAGCAACATCGACCTGGACGAGATCTGCGAGGGCTTGGTTTCCCTCCGGCCTCGTTCCTGCACCGTCTATCCCAACCCGGCCAGGAAGCCGACCATGGGCAAGGGCCTGAATGTGCCGGCTGAGATCACGCTGGAGCAGTCCTGGCCGCGCGGCAGGGACAAGTCCGGTAGCCGTTACACCAAGCACGTGGAGCGACTCAAGCGGATCCCGGACACCCAGTTTGTCAGCTACAACCCCGACACTGGTGTCTGGGTCTTCACCGTGGAACACTTCACCACCTACGGTCTGGACGATGACGATGAAGACGACGACGACGAGTACGCGGGGCAGACGGGAGAGTCGTCCGGCCCACGTGCCACCACTCGGGCTGTGGTGCCCTCTCAGCCGCGTCGTCAAGACCAGATGGCAGCCTCTCCCGAGGTTGACCCTGATGACACATTCGACTTCATGCGCCCTCCGCGGCGGACCGTTCCTGGCGCGTTCGACTCCACCGACGACGCGCTGGTCGAGGACGAAGTGCAGGACTATCGTGCGCTTGTACGGCCTCCTTCGCCCACTGGCTTTTCTGACTCCGCGCGTTACGGAGATCATGCGGCTGACAATCTCCAAGACCAGGCAGATCTCGAGATGACGGTCGAGCATGACTTCGATTCGCCCGAGATCGGCATGGCAGTGGATGCGGACCATGCCCCGGCCCCAGCTGTGCAGATGCCCCCCAACCCCATCGCTCCCGTCGACGCCCCTGCCGCCGGAATCATGAGGGCCCGGATGCGTGCCCTCAAAGAGTCGACGGCGCCCGCCAGCGTCGAAATCACGGGCGGGGACGACTGGACGGACATGCTGAGGAAGTCGGTCACGTCGGGCCAACAGCGAGATCGCGCTACGCTGCGCACGCTCCAGGAGTCAACGGTGGAGATTGCTGCTGCCCGGGGCGTGAAGAAAAATAACAACGCCTGGGAGGCCGGCGTGGCCAGGAGGGTTGTATCGGACGGACGAGGTTTTGCGACGAGCATCGACCTGATGAATTCCCTGTTTGGGAGGGACAAGCCTGCTGTGGATCAAGGCGCGGCCATTGCGCCACCGGCCAAGAGCTTCATCAAGGTCGGTGCCCAAGTCGCCCTCTAACCCTTCCTTTATCACGATCATCAACGTCTTTCCTCTTTTCCCCCTCGTCCTTCTTTTGCCCATTGATGTTGTTCACTGCTGCTGTCCTCTAGTAGGCAGCCTCTCTCCCTCCTTTTGTGTTACCCGTATTTCTTCACATCTCTTGTAAACAATACTGCACGAGTCCTTCTCTTTTCCCATAGCACCCAATGATTTATGTTTTTTTCTATAACGCCACTTTTTACTAAGCATCTGCGTGCCCCTTCTCTAGTGGCCCTACCAGAAGCAACATCAAGATCTGAGCGAGATAATCAGCGTGGATCCTTCCTATCGCCAATTCCATGCCTCGTTCAAGCCTCGCTGGGGACCTGGAAGTACCCTCCTGGTCTCCAATGCTCCGGGCCAAAAGCGTCTCGCGCAAGTCCCCCCTCAGACAAACACCGGGCTCGCGACTTCGTCAAACGAAATCTGGACAGTCAAGCTGTCTGGCTCGCAACCTGCGCGTCAGCCCGGCTCTGACAGCCCGAGCTCCCAGGGCATTCGCCATTCTTCATGGATCACTACTCGTCCTGTTCCAGGAAAGGTGCCAGAAATAGTCCAGCCGGACCGGATGCCGTCTTTGAAGGAAATCTCTCTCGAGGTCACCGGGTCGTCTGCCTCCTCGGCCCATGAGCGGGTGGTCTGGTCATTGGCCAGTATTCTGTTTGACCCAGTCGTCGGAGCCGACGATGGGCGTTGCCGGCGAGCCAATCTGTCAGACTTTTGGCAGACGCTCGTTGAGGAGCAGACCTCGAAGGCCGTATCCGAGGCTTCCCGCAATGAGGACAAAGCCTTTGCCTGTCTTGCTGGTCGCCGAATCGTTGATGCGTGTAAAAATTTGGCAGATGCTCGGCTATACAAGTTGGCGACACTCGTCCCGCTGATCGGGTCGAGTGATCAGGCCAAGGAGGACATGGCAGAGCAGATGGAGGAGTGGTACGATGGAGACGTGCTGTCCGAGATCGAAACACCTATCCGAGCCATTTACAGCCTCCTTGCCGGTGACGTCTCCGTCTGCAAGGGCAAGACCGGCGCCGGCAACGAAAATCGCCTGCACACTATCCGTCTTGCCAGCCACTTCGGCCTTGACTGGAAGCAGGCTTTCGGCCTGCGCCTTTGGTACGGACTCTCGGCCGCCACGTCCGGGGACGGCATTTCCGCTGCAGTCCGTGCTTTCGTGGAGGACATAGAACGGGGCCTCGTGCCATTCCCCGCCCCCTGGCATCAGAGCGACGCTACGCAAGGAGGCGAAGACAAGGAAAACGGGCAAGAGGAGCCCCAGGATATACTATGGGGCCTTTTGAAGCTCTATGCGGGCCAGGCCACCCTGGATGAGGTCCTCCAGCCGGAGAACTGCTCTCCCTCGCGAACGGACTACTCACTCTGCTGGCAGCTGGGTCAAATTCTCTCAGCCGCTGGCGCTACCACAATCTCCCGCAAGTCCCAGCCAAAAGCGGACGCGCTGACGGTCTCGTACGGCGCCCAACTGATGAGCACGTCTGCCTGGTCTGATGCCGTCTCCGTTCTCCTTCACCTTTCGGACAGGTCCACCCGGGCCCGAGCCGTCCAAGACGTGGTTGCGCGCATGGCTCTCGAGTATGCTAGCCCCACGGTGTCATCACCCCCGACTCTGACGCCCTCTCAAGGCGTCAGGCAGCTGCTGGATCTGGAAAGCCGACACCACATCCCGAAGCCTTGGATCGCGGAGGCATGTGCCCTGGCCTACCGGTACCTCGGCGGGCAGGTCGACTGCACGCATCCGGCAAATTTCCACCTAGTGATGAAGGAGGTGCGCTGCTTGGCGCTCGCGGACCGGCCCCAGGAGCTGCAGGCCGCCGTGGTGCGCAGATTGGACCCGCTCGCGGTGCTGCAGTGGCCCCCTCGAGGCGGCAACGCCAGCAGCAACACCAGCCTGGGCCTGCTGGTCGAGTACCTCCGGGCCCGGCCGGTCGAAGACGGCCTTGCAGACATTGTGACGCTGGCGACCAAGACGGCTGGTGGTGGCAGCGCTCCGCAGTTTGACTTCGACAGGTATGCCTCGATGCTGAGGAAGCGGTACGAGGACGCCGCTGGGGATGACGTCGTTACGCTTGCGGCGCTCACGTCCCTCATGCATTTTGTGCAGGATAGGAAGAGGATGGCGGTCGCTGCGTACCAGCTAGCAGCACCCTGGGGCTAGCCAGTATGAGTTTGCGTTTGAACTTGATTTGACGCGTTGATCTCCCTTGCCACGAGGCAAGGAGAGGAAGGATGGTTGGTGATGGATGGGTACGGATACGTCCGAGTTTTCAGTTGTTTCGATGGGAGGGCCGAATCTCGCTGTGTTTTTTTCTACCCCTATGCCCTTTCCCCCTCCTCCCTTGCGTTTGTCGTTTTCCCCATGGTTTTAATCATCACCCCACACCTTACACCACGGGGTCCGTAACAACATTTCTGTCACCGAGCGCCACTACACCAACGAATTTCATATAACATAGCACCAACACCGATTATACACCCCAACATAATGATAAGGAAAGAGGAAAAGAACGATTTTGATGGACTTGGAGGACGCATGGAGACGGTGTACTATTGAGGCGGGTTCTTCAAGCAAGGTAGACGAGAAAGAGGAGGAGAGAGGAGCGAGTGTACCTCGATGGCGCCCACCTCGATGGCACCCATTGTCCAGCCAGCACCTGACCCCGGCCTGACACTCACTGCGCACCCATCTTAGTTTAGCAGTTAGGTAGATAACAATTGACCAAGCTTCATTTGGTTCACTTGAACTCGTTCGATGAGAATAGCTGCGTGAATCTGCGAAGTGTGAAAATGGTCTGTATGAGGATCGTAACCCCTGAAAAGCGCCTAGTATGCAAGCAGGAGCAGCTTGACACCCCACCCCGCACTTTGGGGTAGCTCTGATCGTCCTGTCAGTCCATTTCCGTCCAATCTTTCTGGTCAACGCCCTTTTTTCTCTCCAATACAGGCGGGGTTTCTTTTCTAACCCGAGTCGGAAATAGAACGAGGTGAACGCGGAGGGGAATTGCCGCCCTCTGTATGCATGGGAGAGATACGATGTGACGCCGCTGCTTGCCATTGACCGCCGTGACATGCCATGCCATGCCATCCTGTCAATATTTTTTTAATGTTTTTTTTTCCCCAACCCTTTGCCACTCAAAGAATCGTTCGTTCTTGACATTGTTTTGTTCCGCGCATCTACTGTCTGTCTTCTCCTCACATCGCTTATGTGCGATCCTGGCAGCAGCTCGGTATCCCGCATAGCTCAAATAACACCGCAGCAACAATGGCGCTATTGACGCTACAGGCCCCTTTTGACTACTCGGCCTGGGCGACGGTCGTCGCGGTGGCGGCCCTGACGGTCTACGGCGTGCTGTACCGGATCTCGCTCATGAAGACGCACCCGCAGGAGCCGCCCATCATCGCGTCGGCGGTGCCGTTCGTGGGTCCTTTGCTGGGGATGCTGTTGCATGGTGGGCGGCATGTCAAGCGGCTTGGGTATAGTCTCTGCTTCATTTTTTTTTCTACACTTTTATTTTCCTGGGATGGGGTTTGAGTGATGGACTGACATGGCCTGTCGTGATCTATCACAGCTTGGCCAATCGTGACAAGCCCATATTCTCTCTTCCGGTGCCCGGGTCACGTATATGTAAGTACCTAGGTAGCGTCCTATTTTCACCACGTCCACTCTGTCTTCTCCTATACTCGCCCGCTTCCCCCTTTTCTTCCCCCTTTCCTCCAGTCCCTTTCTGCCTTGTGGCTATGTTGCTACCGCGTGTCTAACTCACGCCCGTACGCTTGTACCGGGATCGCGGTTTCCAGACGTGGTCACGGAGCCCTCACTGGCAGCAGCCGTGCAACGGGCATCCCGTGCGCTCTCCTTCACGCCACTCGTGCCGGACATCACACGCCGGGTCCTGGGCCTCGACGACGAGACCGTCCGCATCGTGCGGCAGAACCTGGACCCGGAGCCGGGAGACGAGCGCGGCTTCCTGGCCGACATCCACGACCTCGTCTACAACTTCCTCGGGCCGGGCGACTCGCTGAACCGGTTCAGCCTCGACGCCGCCCGCGAGCTGTCCCGCCGGCTGGGCGAGTATGCGCAGTCGTTAGGAGAAGGGAAAGGGGAAGGGAAAGTGGTGGACCTCTTGGTGTGGGTGCGCCACTTCGTCACGACTGGGACGGCTGCGTTCCTGTACGGCGCTCGGAACCCGGTCGTGACGCACCCGGAGCTGGAGGGCCGCTTTTGGGACTTCGTTCATGGCCTGGGCCCGCTCCTGGTCAACGTGGCTCCGTCGGTGACCGCGCGCAAGCCTTTCCTGGCGCGGGAGGCCATCGTGGCTGCCTTCATCGAGTATCTCGAGCAGGGCCACCACCTGCAGCAGGGGGGCGAAGACGGGAGTGGCGCCTCCGAAATCGTCCGAAAGCGCGTTAAGATCGCCGAGGAGTACGGCTGGAAGGTGTCGGCCACGGCGCGCTCGGAGCTGTCGTTCCTCTTCGCGGGCATCATCAACACTGCGACTACATCGTTCTGGATGGTGCTGCAAATCTTTGCGCGGCCGGAGCTGCTCGCTTCTGTACGGGCCGAGCTGAGGCAGAACGCTATCGTGGGCAAGGAGGATGAAGAGAATGAGGATAGCGATAATGATGATAATGGTGATGGTGATGGAAATGAGGATGACCATCAATCACTTCGTCTCAGCCTCGCCGCCGTCCGCACCTCCTGCCCCACGCTCCTAGCCGTGTTCCGCGAGTGTCTGCGCTTGGGCTCAGACAACTACTCGACCCGGCTCGTGCTCGAGGACACCCTGCTGGCCGACCGATACTTCCTCAAGAAGAAGTCTGTCGTCCAGGTCGCCGGCGGAGTGATCCACGCCGACGACGGCATATGGGGCCGGGACGTGGCCGAGTTCAACCCAGACAGGTTCCTACCGCCTACCGCCGCCGGCAAGGGCAAGGCTAAGGACAAGGGCAAGGGCAAGGCAGACATCCAGGGTCAGACAGCGCAGGCACAGGCACAGGCCGCGCACCCCGCCGCGTTCCGGGCATTCGGCGGCGGGAAGACCTTATGCCCCGGCCGCCACTTCGCGACGGCTGAGGCGCTGGCCTTCGTAGCTACCATCGTGCTGACGTTCGATATGGAGGCCGCCGATGGGAGTGGCCGCATCGTCGTGCCGGCCAAGGACGATCGAGTGCTGCCTGTGCACGTCCTCGAGCCGGCTGCGGGGGATGCTGTCAGGGTGAGGGTCAGGCCCCAGGTTGGTGCTGGTGGGAGAGTCGTCCGGGCTGTCGAGATTGTGCCATAAGGGGGGGAGGGAGAGAGAAAGAAAAAGGAAGAGAAGTATATAGTATGGGTGCTCTAGGATGGGAGTGTGAGGGAGGGAGGTGTGCGTGAAGTGTATATGCGGTATGCGGGCTACAGCTAGGTTGTCATATATACCAACAACTGCTTCCGAACTCCCCGAGAAGCCAGCATTTGTGTACAGGTAAATAGTTTGAACTCAGATTTTCTTTTAGTACTTGTCAATGAGGAGTTGCTGATGGGTTGGTGAGCAACTAACTCGACTACCCTAGTTCGCACTCTTTCATACGTCCCCGTTACGCGGATTATTGGGCTGCTAGCAAGGTAAAAGATCTGAGATATAGTGCAGGGCCGTCCACCGTGGCGATCTCTAGCCCTTCGGTGACTAGAGACTACCTACCTAGGTACCTACCTTAATTAATAATATCCTAGACGATTGATTGTTGAAACCCTCGGCAGCTTCCGTACATGAGCCTCGGCGCCAGTCCTGGTGGCGGGTTAGTCGTCCTGGATAGAATACGGCGACTTTAGATTCGACGCTGCCCCCACCCACAACCACAGCACATTGACGTCTTCAAGCACGCCAAGAGTCCTGTCCACCGTCACCGTAGCTTCGTCAGTTCGAAGAAGCACCACAATGCAGGAAACACTGTCGTTTTGCAGGATAAAGGTGCCTGGTTCGCAGAAGACGAAAATGCGGCCTAAATGTATGGTCTTTTCAAGCGCCACGGCAACGCGCCAGGGGGTTGGGATAATATGATCCAACATATTCCGTACCAAACCCTTGCTTTGTGAAGGGTTCAGGGTTGCTTTGGACTTTAGTCGGGACTGGCTGGCTGGCACTCCTGATGTCCAGCACCAAAATGGGGCACCTTGCACATCGGAAGTCACAACTTGTATCTTCGCAGGCTGCTCCTAATATCTTCAACGTCGATCGATATTTGTTCGAAGAAGTAACGTTGGACAAACTCGCTCATCTAGTGATAGATATCGTCGTCATCAACAATGGAGCCAACCATCAAGACGAGTCAAGAGGGAAAAGGGCCGATGCATGTCTCTCGTTTGACAAATTGATGGTTTGGTGATATGATGAACCTTTTTTTGATCCTTCATCAGCTTCTTGGCGAACTGTTGTGGTGTCCTAGCGCACGTGCTCCCGCATGGGCAGCTGCTTGGCAGGAAGAGGAACCTCTTCTAGCTTGGAGCTGCTGCCGTGTCCCTGCTCCGTCCCTCGTATCACCACCAGGTAACCAACCACCGCAATTATTCGGCGCAAAAGGAAGAAACGCGAGCCATTGCCTGAAAGGTGTGGCGTGTGGTGGGGTACATGACCAGAATGCTTAGCTTGGACGCCCCAAAAGCTTGTCGTTGCCGATGCCGATTTTCCCGATGCCAGATCTCTCCGGATCCGTGACGCTTGTCATTAATATCCCTTCATTTTTCTTCCGTTGAGGCGAAAGAGTTGCTTGGTGGGAGGAACGAAACATATTTGTGAGTGCGAGACAGAAAGATAAAGACACGCAGGATCTGCAGAGGAAGTTTCTTTCCAGCTGCTGGGTCTCTGGGCCACCAGCACGGCAGGTGTCAGTCGTCGTTCGGTCGGCGTAACCCCTCCACTCCTTCCTGCCCGCTCCAGCCATATGTATGTAGACGGGGCGGGGAAAGTTAACCTTTTCGTCTGACCGCCTTCCCCCCTCCCTCCTTTGTTTGTCCCCCCCCAGCTTCTCGAGTCGTTCGAGTCGGTGCCAGCCGAAAGAGCTGTGTCTCCGAGACAGCTTCCATCCTATCAGCTATCGTGCAGCCATGACGACTGACCCTAAGGTGCATGCATGGGGCCGTGGAGGAGCGGGGTCGGGGTTGCTCTCTCTCTGAAGTCTAAGTCGTCCACTCAGAAACCTCAGCTCGGTCTGTCCGAATGCACGGGGTGTTTTTGGTACATAGTCGTCTCTTAGTTGGTAGGTAGGATAAGAAGAGAGATAAGATGAGGGGGTAGGAGGAGGATGGGAATGGGGACCGTCCACACACAGTCACAACCCGAACAGGTGGGCCGGTGGCTGCCATGTAACGATCATGGTTCGCGACTGACCTTTCACTTTGAGATTCACTGACGGCTTTTTTTTTTATCTAAACCCCCCTATTCCCCCCTTCCGCTGCTGTGCTTTCTGGCTTGTGATACGTTTTGTCTTTTCTCATGTGCAAGCTCCCGCACGTCGTAGCACCCTAGGTTCCAGCCTAGCTCCGGGCTTCTTCATCTTGCTGCCTCAGACCAAAAAGTTCTACACATTCGTTGATACTTGATACAGAAAAGAAGGGGACGGAAAAAAAACAGACGTCATCCCTTACCTTCGCTCGTTCGTTCACTATAGATGAGGCAGGCGCCATAAGCGACTAGGACTCGTCAAACCCACCCCCCAAAGCACAATGTTTGGGTTCGGACGCAAGAAAGACGAGGAGCAGATCACGGCTGGCGAGGCGGCCCGTGATGAAGCCGCCGCAGAAGAAACCTCCCTCGCCCTAAGCCAGCCGTTCTGGGTCGCCATTGTTCCCGTCATTGCATGCGGTGCTGGGCTTTTCTCGGATGGTAAGTCGGGTTCCTGCAGAGATAGGCTCAAGGCTCAACATATCGACCTTTGGCAGCCTTGCCCACCCTTGTTTTATGGCGCTCATCATTGGCTAACTTTTATCTGGCTCAGGGTACATCAACAATGTACGTGATCAATGAGACTTTGGGTGTTATTCTGCCCACATTCCAGCCTTGTTTGTAACCAACTACCTAATCTATGCCATTTTCGTCCCACGTTAACCACGAGAGGAATTACAGGTCATCGGCTCCGTCTCTACCGTCCTGGGGAAGCAGTACGGGTCGATATACACGGACTCGAACGCCAAAAAGGTTGTCAGCGCCATCACGTTTGCAGGCACGGTAAGTCCATCACTTGTTTTCGCGCAATCATCATGAATTCGGTCTTCAGACTAATGAGAGAGGGAGAAAAAAACGTATCTTCACAGGTTCTGGGCCAACTCATCTTCGGCTGGTTGTCTGACCGCTGGTCTCGGAGGAACACTCTCCTCGTGTCGACCATCATCCTGATCGTCTTCACTGCGCTGGCCACGGGCTCGTACTGGCATGGCGAGGCGGCTGGCATGTTCAGCATGCTCACGGCATGGCGATTCTTCGTGAGTATAGAGAGCGTTCTTGCGAAGACTGACGAGGTCTTTAAGCTGACTAGCCGTGTGAACTTCGCCTACATAGGTCGGTATCGGCATCGGGGGCGAGTACCCAGCCGGCAGCGTTGGCTGCGCCGAGTCCAGCGGCGAGATGAAGAGCGGAACCCGGAACATGTGGTTCATCCTGTGAGTCGGCTAGCCCAAGAGGAGACCGACCCATGAAGCCCTTTACTGACATGCGAGATGCTACAACAGATTCACCAACAGCATGATAGACTGGGGCTTCGTCATCGGCGCCTTCGTGCCCTACGTCGTCGCCGCGGCGGCACAAAACCGGTATCTGGAAACCATCTGGCGCACCAGCCTGGGCATCGGCGTCGTGTTCCCCATGGTCCTGCTCTTCCTGCGGTTTCGCATGAACGAGCCCGAGGAGTTTCAGCGCAACTCGATGAGGCACGCCAAGACGCCGTACTGGCTCGTGCTCAAGTTCTACGGCTGGCGCTTGTTCGTCGTCAGCCTGATCTGGTTTATTTATGATGTGAGTTTAAGTTGTACCTACCTACCTAATCTACATACTCCTCTTCCGAAGAAGAAGGAGAAATGCTAGGAGGGACTAGCCAAACTCACATATTTCCGACTCTACCTACCTACCTACCTACCTACCTACCTACCCAGTTCCTCACCTACGCCTTCGGAATCTACTCCTCCACCATCCTGGCCAACATCTTCCCCTCCGACGCGCCTCTGACGACCATCTTCGGCTGGAACACCGTCATCAACCTGTTCTACATCCCCGGCACGATGCTCGGCGCCCCCGTCAGCGACCTGATCGGGCCCCGCTACGCCCTCGCGGCGGGCGTCACCCTCCAGGCGCTCGTCGGCTTCATCATGGCCGGCCTGTACCCCTCGCTGTCGCAGCCGTCTATGGTAGGCGCCTTCGCCGTCGTCTACGGCATCTTCCTGTCGCTCGGCGAGCTGGGGCCCGGGAACAACATCGGTCTGCTGGCTGCGAAGACGTGCGCCACTGGTGTTCGTGGACGTGAGTACTACTGATCCTTTCCTCCATCCCCCTCTTCCATGATACAAGAAGGAAACTTTAGGATTAGGTACGTAAGGTGATACCGTACTGACAACCCCTTCGTTTCCATGAAAGAATACTACGGCATCGCCGCAGCAATCGGCAAGATAGGCGCCTTCGTCGGCACCTACGTGTACCCCTACATCGAGGCGGCCGGCGGCGACAGCGAGGCGCAGTCGGCGCAGTACCCCTTCTACGTCAGCTCGTCCCTGTGCGTGCTCTCGGCCGCGCTCGCGCTCTTCTGCCTCCCGCACATCGGGCAGGACACCATCACCGAGGAGGACAGGCGGTTCCGCGCTTACCTCGAGAGCCAGGGCTACGACACGCGGCAGCTCGGGCTGAAGAAGGGGGAGAGCCTCGAGTCTGGCGTCGGCGGCGCTGGTATTGCTGGTGCTGGTGCTGATGACGTGGGGACTGGTAGTGGAGGAGGGGAGAAGAAGAGGAGTGAGCCGGAGCATCACTCGGCGGAGTCGATCTCGGTGGTGGCCACCACTTCGGCGGGCGAGACTAAGGCCTAGTGGGTTGTCGGTGTGCCTCCCCGTCCTCCCCCCAATGCCTGGCTTCGGAATGACCGCGGCAGCAGCACGGGTTCGGCGCCGGAGCTATAAAGAAGCCGTCCATCCCTTCGCTGGGGACGTGGCCATCTCCCACCTTCTTGGAAAGCGAGACAGTGGATCGCTGCGGCCTGCCGTTTGCCTGTCCTCTACTCACTCCCTTGCTTGATTTGCCCTTGTCCACGATTCATTAGGAGAAAGAGGCTTCTGGTTTTCTTCTAACCCATTTCCTCTCATTTCCCCCTCTGTCTCTTTCTATTTCTTTCCCCTTTCATTTTCTTCCTTTCTTTTGTCCGTTCTTTTCTGGATATCGAAATACCCCCGGACGAATATGATACCTAGGACGCTCGCCCTACCAGTAATAATAACATGGGTGGTTAACGGACGTGCAGTTGGCTTAAGTCGTGAGGATTGTTATAGGAGAAGGAGGGTTTGCACCGATTGGTTGGTCGCCTGGTTGGCTGTAAGAGTCTTCTTGTCTAATAAGTTCGTCTACTTTGGTCTAGAGACAGAGCAACAAGAGAGCAATGAGAGAAACATAATTGATGCGCCCGTGATAACCAATAAGCAAATAGGAGAAAGTTTCTAGTGGGAGCTTCCGCGTAAGTGCTACAACGAGAAGCTAAGAGGAAAGCGAGAGGAAGAGAGGGAGAAGAAGAAAAGAAAAAAAAAGCATTTGATAGACGAAAGAGGATGGAGGTGTCTGGTACCTTGGTGGGTTTGCCGCAGCCCTCTTTATTAGTGATGATGTGTAAGAACCGCGGAAGAAAAAAAGCGCCTGGAGCGGCCGGAAGCCTCGGACTTTTTTGGGCTTATGCGGTGCACCAGCAGCCGTGCGGGCATCGTCCGATTTTAATCCTACTGCCTTCGGAACTCATCCCCTCCTCGTTCACTCATTTCTCTTTCTTCATTCACTACTCCCTTCTTTTCCTGTTTTTTCCCCTCCTCCCTTGACATAGTATTGTTACCCAAAATGAAAGAATGATGGGGGAAAATATATATAAAAAATACTAATCAAGTTCGACTCCGGCCAGCGCCTCGCCGATGAACTTCTCCGTTTCCAGCTCCGTTCTTGGCGGTTTGTTACCACCACTACCGGAACTGCTGTCTCCCTGCGACGACGACGACAACGGAGTGTCGATGACCGCAGTTTTCGACTTGGCGGTATCCGCGCCAGCATCGGCCACACTGACGACGTCGCTACTCGTACTGGTCGTGCTACTCCTACTCCGGCCGACGTCATCCACGTCCTCCTCATCGTCCAACATCTCGTCGCGGCCGTCATCGCTGCGGCTCGCCTCGCTCTCCGTCTCGGGCGGAGTCTGTAGTCCCGTCGTTGTCGTCATGTGCCGACGCAGCATGCACATCTCGACGGCGATGCCGGGCCCGAACGCGCACCCTACGACGTACTCGGAAGGAGGGCGGCCGCCGGGAGTGAGCGCATCCATTTCCTTCTGGCGCAGCCTGTCGAGCACGCTGAAGATGGTGGCCGAGCTCGAGTTGCCGTGGTTGATGTAAGTGTCGTAGCTGGCGCGCTGGTGCTCCTGCGTGATCCCCATGGCCTTTTCCGCCCCCGTCAGGATCGTCGCCCCGCCTGGGTGCATGGCCCAGTCGAAGTCGGCGGGTTCTCTGAACGCCTCGGGCAGCGAAGGTAGGGAGGAGATCAGGGTCTCGAATGTGGGCGCGAGAACCGAGGCCGTCAGTTTGGGCACTCGGGGACTCAGGACAACTTTCCAGCCTAGTGGTTAGGAGGCGAATCGATCGTTAGCTGAATTTCTCCGTTTTCTGATCCCGCAACCCAGGCGGGCTTCCCCTGCACACGTTGCCGGGGGTCGGTGGCTAGTGGCCAGTCGCTGGCCCCAAACAAACTCACCCACTGGGTCGACATCGAATCCCAGGTCTTCCTCAGTGTCTGGTATCGTCCTGTAGTCCCAACCGAGCAGCTCGTACACGGGAGGCGCGACGCTGGCGGAAGGGACTGTGCTAGGGTCGGCGCCGATGCCGTTGCTCAGCACCAAGGCGCTTCCGCAGTCGGAGAAGAGCGCGACGCCGATGCGAGTCTCCTGCAGGGCGTTCACGCTCTCCAGCTCGCTGCGCACCATGGTGGTGCTAACCTCGAGCGCGGCCACGAGGATGCGCGCGGGTAGGCCGCGCATGGCGTGGCCCAGCGCCAGGTTCGCCGCCGTGCGTAACGCCGCCAGCCCGCCGCTGCACCCGACGCCGTGGAGCAGCACCTTCTCCACGCGCGGCGATAGGCCCAGCTCCTTGGCGACGAAGTGGTCGTAGCCCGGGTTGGCGCTGTCGGTGCACGTCGTCGCCACGACGTGCGTGATCTCCTGCTCGGCCGAGCTGATGCGCGCTTCGGCTAGGGCCTTGCGCGCGGCGTCGACGGCGAGCGGAACGCCGTCACTCATGAACGTCTGGTGTAGCTCGGAGATCGATGGCGCCGTCGCCTTGTTTACCAGCGGATGGTCCGCGTCGCCGATCGAGGATCGTGCGTCGATGCCTGTGTACCGGTTGATAGCGAGCACCTTCTTCATGCTGGGGGGCGGATGCGAGGTACCTAGTCAGCATGGATGGCACTGCGCCTGAGACTCCCTATTCTCTCTTCTCCTCGCCTCTCCTTCTCAACGGATTAGGGTTTTCCACGGGCGGGCTCACGCTGGGGAATCTGGGTAGAACCGCTTGCCCAGTGTTTCCACCGCATCCGGCTTGAGGGCAAATGGTGGATATTGCGTCCCGACGCCGATGATCGAGAGTCCAAGCCCCCTAGAGCTGCTTGCCGACGCCATGCCTGCGAAGCGGAGAAGGTGCTCTATGGGTAGGTGATACGAGGGGGGAGAGGGAGGGTAGCTAGGTAGCGAGGCCGGGCTAGAGATGGTGGCGCTGTCGACCAAGGCTGTCGATCAAGGATGGCCTCGCTATCGAGGTGCCTCGACGTTGAAATACGTTTCTGGTTTCTGTTGATCACCGATAGCGGGATGACCGGCTCTAGGCCAGGACGGAGCCTCGAGGAGCCGGTGGCGAAAGGGGGCAGTGTCACCGAGGACCGGCACGGCGAGATAGGATGGTGCGTTAGCACCGGGCTCCGGAGCAACTTGAGGATCTTGAGAAAATTGAGGCCTGAGGGTTGGAAGGGCGGGGTGGTGATGGGAGGAGCACGGCAGAGAGGAATGGAGAGCTCGAAGGAGTGATTGCGCGGCGATAAAGATAAAATATGGAGACTGGCAGAAAGGGAAAGAAACCAAAGACCGTGAGGGTCGATGGATCGGCAATACAACCGTGGTATAAGCAAGTGTTGCTTAGGTCCTGATGGTGTCAAGGAGGAGGTGAAGGAGGAGGAGATGGTGGTGGTGGTTTATCCTTGATCGGTTAACCAGAAGCAATCCTCAACAAAAAAAAAAAAATCCCAACCAGCCGTCAATACATGCCGTTCTCCGTTCGTCACTCACATTGGGGCAGGCAGTTAGAGGGAAGCTGGAAAGCTCAAGCAGGAGAGCAAGCACGTTGAGACAGCTTGGGTGGGCTTGCCTGCCAGTTTGCCAGCTCGCCAAGCGAGCGTGGGCGTGGGTGGGTGGCCGCCATCGCCTACCCAGGTCCCCATAACCTCTCCCTATCCTGTACGGGGTTGATACTGATAGCATTGCAGGACCTCTGGCGGCTCAATTCAGCCCGCCCGCGACTGCCGGGGCCCTGCTAGTCCGCCTAGCGGTGAGTGAGTTGTGCAGCAGCTACGGCAGCCCCGACGACGGCAAGCATGGATGATGGATGGGGGGCATGCAAGGGAATATCCGTCTCTGCACCACAAGCGCAAAAGATTGCGATAACATGACAGGGGAGCGGGAGCTTGGGCTATCCTCCCCTTCTCCCCAGCCGTCTTTGCCCTTTGCCCCTGCAGAAATGGGTGGACTATGGTGGACACGACGCTTCTTGGGAGGCCTGTCTAGCGAGCGTGAAACGTTTCTGACTCTGATCACTGTCGCATGCCCTCGCGCCCTCCCAGCAGTGTGCCCCCAAACTCTCCCGTATGTGCAGTACAGACGGAAGTATGCGCTCCCATATGCAAGCCTCGTCGGCTCCAGGGTTTCCCGTTGGTCAATTGATCCAATGCTATTGGTGGGCAGATCGAATATTCGAATTTAAATTGATGAGATCCAGCTGGGCGGAGAGCTCTCTTTTGGGACGAGGGGTATTTCTTGGCAGCTGGAAAGTGCCCGGACGAGCTGAGGCAGCCTTCAACCAGATTCAGAACACAGTAGGCGGGTGCGAGCCGTTTTGCCGTTGCTCGCTCGCCGCTGTTGATTCCATCGTTGGATTCTCCCTGCAACTCTGATTGCGCAATGTGTCGCTCGCGTGACTTTGTAGTACTCCCCAGTAGTCGTACTACATGCCAGAAAAACACAAAAATCAAGATTCGGCACCCGGGTCCCGGCTGTGTATGAATCACAAAGCCTCAAAACTCCCCGGCTTTGGCCTGGGTTGTCCCGAGTGCCGGCCGGGTCGGTGCAACTGTCTCAACAGGGCAACCTTGACAGCTTGGCGGGGACCAAAAGAAGGCCCGCAACCTACAACGGCGACGCTTCGCATCCTTCGAGGATCTCCAACTGCATATTCCATACACGACGGCGGCTTATCTGACGCGTACTGCACGGCTGAGCTTCGGAGATCTAGCCCTATTCACTTCCTTCCTAGGCCCTGTCATGGGCCAATGTCATGGACCAATGGGTTGGGCATCATCGTAGCTTCAGATAGCGAGCTAAGGTAGTCTACCTCGATTTCTTCCACTCATCTCGAAGCGCCGAGACCTGAGTCTGCCTACATCGCACTCGACAAACGACTCCTGCCTTGGGATTAACTCACGTCAGCTTTTGTTGCAGGGGCCCGCTATTAGGATGCTTGGGGGACATGGAGATATGGAGAGACTAAACGAAGATCAATAGATCGATCCACCACCAATCAACCAAGTTCTTCCCGCGGCAAGCTTCCTTCCTCCACGACACCACCAAAGGCTGTACGACACTACCTATTACGTGCCACAGCCAAGCAGTTGCTGCCCTCCTACAGCAAACTTCAAGAAGAAAAAAGGTCATCCCAGCAACCATGCTCGCCGCCAAGCTGCCCTTCATCCTGCACATGCTAGTCGAGACAGCAGCCGCCCAGTCCTTCATCTTCCGCCCAGCGAGCCAGCTGCCGCCGCTCGTCGCCGGCTCCGAGCCCGTTTTCCAGGAGGCCAGCCTGGTCTTCAAGAGCCTCGGCGGCGCGCTCCTCGCCACCAACCTCGTGGCCCTCGTCTTCGCCCTGCGCGACGGGTTCGACGACACCAGCCGCCTCGTCGCGCTCTCGCTGGCCACCTACCACTTCTGGCCTGGGTACAGGGCCGCTGTCAGGATCAGCCGCCGCCGCCGCCGGAGGGCTGAAGGAGGGGGAGATAAAGATGCTCCCTTTGGAGGGCCTGCGGTTCATCTGGTTGCGCACATTCTTTGCCTGAGCGGCCTTCTGTACTCAGGGCTTCTTGGGGGCAGCAGCGGTGCGTAGATGATTAGAATAGATTTACCGCACTACGAAGACTGGGACTGAATTTGTTTATGAGACCGAAGACGATGGCGATGATAGATTGATTCAAGGCGCAAGCCCCTATATACTAAGTAACAACCACCACCGCCAGGCCATCATTCCCCGTATCTAGTGACTAGGTAGGTACCTAGGTAGCCAAAATACCACCACCACTACATCTCGTAGTCTTAACTCCTAAACAGTCTCAAACCCTGCTCCTCCAAGCTCGCCCCGCCCATCTCCTCATCCTCGTCCTCCCGCAACACCTCCATCTTCTGACCAAACAGCGTGCCAAAAAACCGGTCGATGGCGTCCTGCTCCCACGCCCTCCGGTCCTCAGGCGCCATGAAATTCTGCAGCTTCTCGTGCACCGTGAAGCGCAGCTTGCGCCCCTTGCTCGCCCTCCTGTCCACTGTCTTCCGCGTCCTCGCCTCGCGCGCCGCCGCGGTCGCCCACCGTAGGGTCGGCACCGGGGACGACAAGAGCGAGGAAGCACCTCCGCCGCTGCCACTTGACGCAGCAGCAGATGACGAAGACGGGTCCATGGTGCGCTGGTCGACGAGCTCTTTCAGGAGTAGCTGGTAGAAGTCCGCGTCGTCGTAGATGCCCGCGTCCTCTTCCACCTTGCGACTCGCCTGCACCGGCGCGCATGACCGGGGCACGCGCGTCCGCCGCACCAGCCGGTCTGAGTTGACGAGCTGGTCGTCTAGCACCGAAGTGAGCGACTGAACCGGCGCGGCCGCCCCGAGCTTGCGGGTCGTCGTCGCCGCAGAAGTGTTCCGGACCTTGTTGGACCATTTCTCTAACACTTTTCTACGATGTGCCGCCGCGCGGGTTTCGACGGCTTGCATCTCCTCCCACAAGTCTTCCAGAGGCGTGTCCAGCCCTGCTGGCGAGCCTCGCTTTCGCTTTTGCCCCGTGGCTGTAGATGACGCAGACGACGCGGGGAGAAGAGACTCGCGGAAGGTCTCGATGGAGCTCCATAGCTTGAGGGCTGCCTCCTCCGCAGCTTGGTAGGGCTCTTCTCCCACCGTCTCCCGGTCCTGATCTTCGCCCTCGGGAACCACACTGAGTGAGTTGGCCGCCACCAGCGCCTTCTGGAGCCTAATCCGGATGTTAAGCAGCATGTCGAACGATCGACGCTGTTGGCGCACGGCGCGCCCTTTGTCGACGTCTGCCTTGGCAGCCTGTGACATGGTTGCTACAATGCTCCTCTGGCCTTCGCTCATGATCTTGCGTAGTTCCGCGCGGTCGGCGCCGCCGCCGTCGTTCTCTTCGTCTTCCTCGCTGGCGTCATCAGACTCATCTTCAGCGTCGCTTCCGGAGATGCCATCTTCCGACCCCTGCTCATTGTCATCGTCGTCATTATCTTCTTCGTCCTCATCCTCGTCGATAAGATCTTCGCTGCCATTCAAGGACCCACCGAGAGGGCCTCGCTCGGAGCCATCCTCGGAGTCGGATAGGAAGTCGGCAGCAATGGGCCTCTTCTTGCGTCGCGGGTCCAAGATCTTAGGATGCGAACTGCCGCGAAAGGTGAAGTTGGCAAACTTCTCCTGGTCGCTTTCGCAGAACGCTTCGTCGCTGTCGATTTCTTCGTCTTCGTCGTCGACCTCGGCGTCCAGGTCATAGTCTTGTGGGTCGTCGAACTCCTCCGGTTCTGAATCCCCGTCCTCGTCTTCCTCGTCGCCTTCACTCGCTCCCTCGCCATCGTCGGTGCTGTCATCGAGTGCCGCACGGCTGACCCGCTTCCCCCGGTACTGAGGCCCTAACGAGACGGGGTCGGCTTGGCGGAGCTTGCTCTTGCTGTATTGGTGGACAGTTAGTGGGAGAAAACCAGAGAGAAAGCGATATAGAAGGGGGAAGAATGTGGGGGCAACGCACCCAACCGAGACATAGTGCTCCGTGCCACCGACGCCATCGGAATCCCCTTCACTGTCGCTACCATCGCTGTCATGGGCTGGCGCATCCGCCTCGGGATCGTAGTCTGCCAGGGGTCAAGCTAGAGTCAACGAAGCTGTCGATCTAAGGGGTAGTGAGTGGCGAGTAGAACCACAGTCGCATACCTTTGGCCAGCTGCTCTTCGAATTCGGCGAGCCGTTTTGACCGAACCTTACTGGGCGCCATGGTCACGACGCCTGAGCCGTTCTTATTTTACGGTTGAAAAGAGCGTCAAGCGTTGCGCACAGCGTGTGCCCCGCTAGAAAATTTCAGTAGTATTGACGCCCCGAACTTTTTTTTGCCATGCCCCTCCGCCTTCCTCAATCAGATAGCTCCAGGGTCCAGCATGTGGGGCCGCCTCGGAGCTGTCGTTCATCACCAAACCTATCCTCAATCATCACGACTGATGAGATGACGGGTTAGTCACAGAATTATATTCGCGGGAGAAAGGCGGCCTGTAGAGGTCATTGATTTGCTCACCTGCGCAGAGAGCTAGAGCGGCCCTCACCTGCAAGTCGGAGTCTCTTTTTGTCCTACTGGCGGCCCAGCGATCGCCTCTCATCCACCCACTTGTTTGGAAGCGATGAGAGCGATGATGAGGCCGCCATTGCGGCGAGCTTTCCATACATGCAGATCCCTTCAGCATGAGAACCCACTAGTTAGTCCTTTTTCATCTCTCCAGTATGCCACGAAGAAAATTGAAATATAAGAGCTGACTGTAGCTGGTAATTTCAACATTTCAGGGGCTGCCACGGACTGGAAGCATCCCACGGATGCAGCGTGGCCTGCCCGAGCGACGGAGGATAAAAGATGTGGCCAAGGTGGTTGCCGTGTCCTCCGCCAAGGGCGGCGTGGGGAAGAGCACTATTGCTGGTTCGTATTTCCCCTGCGTAGTGTAGCGATGCTGCTCGCTCTGATCTCCTCCGTTCCGGCGAGCCGTCGAAGTAGAAAGGGTGAACATATCGATGCTAAAACACACATACTCCTATAGCCAACCTAGCACTTGCCTTTGCGAGAATGGGACATAGATCTGGCATTTTAGACACCGACATCTTCGGGCCTTCGATCCCCACGCTATTCAACCTCTCCGAGGAGCCACGGTTATCCCCAGGTGAGCCACAAGTCCTATTCGGCCTCATCATCTAGCCTCAGCATATGGTCTAGCATTTGACCTCAGCCCTCCCCAGCTGACAGGCGGCACACAATCCACGGCTACTAGATAATCAGCTCTTGCCACTATCCAACTACGGTGTCAAGACAATGTCGATCGGCTATCTCGTTGGCGAAGAAGCACCTGTGGTATGGCGTGGCCTCATGGTCATGAAGGCCCTGCAGCAGCTCCTCCATGAGGTCGAATGGGGCGGACTAGACGTTTTGGTTCTAGACCTGCCCCCTGGCACTGGCGATACACAATTGAGCATCACTCAGCAGATTTTCGTTGACGGTATGTATCAGAATGCAGCTTGCTGTCTGCAGGCCGCGTCTAGCTTCGTATGGGAAGTCAAGCAGAAGTGAAGGAAGAATCACTGATGGCGGCCACTGATAACATGTTTGCTCCGCAGGCTCAGTTATTGTCACAACCCCACACCTGCTCTCGGTGAAGGACGCGGTCAAGGGCATCAACATGTTCCGCAAAGTCAACGTGCCCATCGCGGGCCTCGTGCAGAACATGTCGGTCTTCCGCTGTCCGCACTGCCAGGGCGACACAGCAGTGTTCGGACCCAGCGACGCCGTCGCGGGTGTCTGCGAGCGCCACGGTATCGACTTCTTGGGTGACCTCCCATTGCACCCCAACATTGGCGATGATGCCAACAGGGGGAGGCCCACCGTCGTGGCCGAGCCGGACAGCGAGCGAGCGGCCCTCTTCATGACCATCGCCCGCGCGGTTGGGGCTAAGATCGGGTTATGAAGGACTTTAGGGGCCTCAAAAACCGGCGTGTGAGAAACACATGTATTGTAATGTATCATGAGCTCAGTTGATATTACCTCTTTCATTTTTTTTTCACCGCCTCCCCTGAGTGACAGGCTCCCTCTATGATGCATAGTGCTAGGTCTGATGCTGCGATTGTCACACTGATCATCCCGCATCCTTCTTAGATTGATGATGGACGGCCCGGGTGAACGCCCCAGCTAGTCAGGGGCCGGCGCTTCCTCTATCTGATCCCATAGAAGCTTGTTCGGTTCCGAACACTCCGGGCCGGCCCGGTGAGTGAGGCGGGATAGCTGTTGGATTCCACTCTCACCTTCTCAACACCCCTGTCGCCATCATCACCGTAAAATGGGCCCCCACTCCTCCCATCACACGTAGCTGTTCAACTAGGCTTTGTTGCACTTTCGGAATAGAATTACCCACACTAGGTACTTGGACAAATGAGTGAACCCCTTTCCCGACCGTTAGTTAACAGGTGAGAACAATACCCCTTGGCTCTATTTCGTTTTGAAAGCTGTGTTGTTCTCGAACTATATCTGGGTTGGATCCAGCCGTCTATCCGAAGAGACACTTTGCGTGTAATAGGTGCATGAAGGTAGAGGAAGCTCCGATATCTCCGATACAGGCTTGGTTCGATCTGTGATTAATATGAGCTGGGTAACTGATACCACTCAGGTATTGTTCCCAATACTTGTTGGAGATTGGAGCTCAGTAAACAATTTTAGAAACTTGGTCGCCGAGATATGCCCAGCGGCACACATCAAGATATCGCGAAGAAGTCAGTAAATCCTCTTAACGGAACAGTCCGGGGGAAGTGTCCTCCCTTCTCAGCCCCCCCCCCCCTAACCAACTGCTAATATCATGCTTCTAGAATCCTTTCTCGTTCCTTTACTGCGTTTTCTTCCATTGTGTGAACACGCCGATTAAACTGCTCACGGTGCCGGCGAGGCCGACGATGCCGTCGTCGAAGGGGATCCAGCCAAGGGCGGAGAAAGGGATGGTCATGTCGCAGAAGTCGGACAGAAGTTGCATCCGGGCGGCAGCTCTCTCGCTATAAAATGGCATTTATTTTTGTGCATGTGTGTTAGCATCGGTTAGGGACCTCAGCAGAGCTAAAGAGCAAGGCGATAGGAGGATGGAGATTCCGGATAGGGGAAAACTCAGGTAGGTTAGGTAGAGTAAAACAGGAAAACAAACTGACATGGCAATCCTCCTCCCCTCCACGACGCCCTCCCCCTGCTTCCTGTCGACCTTCGCCTCGCGCTCGCGTAGGCGGTATAAGGCGTACGTCTGGGCGACGACGCTGAAGATCAGGCCGGCGGCCCAGCAGCGGTAGGCCTCCCTGCCGAGGCGGGCGGCGTTCTTGGAGCGGCGCACGCCCAGGGCGTCGGGCACGGTGGCGAGGTCGAAGGTCAGGTAGCCGGCGTAGCCCAGCTGGCGGCCAACGGTGGTGTAGCGCACGACGGGGTCTGCGGTGCGGGCGTCGGCGGCCACGGCGGCGGCCTTGAGGTGCTCGACGTTCTTGCCCATGCGCATCACCTTGCGCACGAGGCCGAACTGCTTCTTCAGCGTCTCCCACGGCGCGACCTCCCCGGGAGTCCCGTTCGTGCGCAGGAGGTACCAGGCGTAGAAGCGCGCGAAGTACTGCACCGTCCGCAGGAGCTTGTCGCGCCCCACCGTCGTCGCGACGAACTTGAGGTAGTGCGACACCGTTGGGTGGTAAATTACCGCGTCGGCGACCATTGTGACTGACACTGACGAGTGGTGGTGGTGGTTGTCGTGCTATTCGAATATCCTCGCTCTGTATCTTCCACCCCTATCTAACGGCTCCCGTCTCTGCTCGATATGTGTGGTTCGGCTCCGACTCGAAAGGAGGCCGTTCGATGACGTTGTGGCGTCGAAGCGGAGCTGTTCCGGTGGTACCGATAGAGATGTGCAAAAAAAAAACCTTGGGCGAGGAAGAAGGAGCGAGACGGAAAAGAAGATAAAGGCCCTTGAAACCCAGGCCAGTTGTCAGTAAGCACACCGAGGACTTGCAGGTTGGAACTTCAATGTTGGTCGAGATTGGCGATGCTGCGCCAGAAATCCCATCTTCAGTACCTATTCGAACGCCCTTCACAAGCCACCTGCCGAGGTCCGGCAACATATCCTGGGTTCTGGGGTAAAATGGTCGTGCGTTAAGTGGGGCGCCTCCAACGGTCCTCCTCGGCTCTCAGCGTCATCAGGTCTCGCAGAGGCCGGCATTGCATTCCAATTGTCAAATTCAATATTCCGTGGCATTCAATATTTGCACGTACACGGTGTGTGAACCCGTGTCTCTCTCTTACGCGATGCAGAGCGACTATTCTCCGTCCTATCCATCCATGCCACAGACGCGTCAAGAATTCGGATGCGGGTCTCGAGAGTCTTTGATCTGTCTTGCTGTCTGTTGCTTTTTGCATTAGCACGTGCATGCTCCCCACTGTGAGAGCCCCTCCATGGCAGGAAGCTGTGACCCCCAAAGGCCGTCTCGTTGTCCCCCACGAAAGCCTCTGACTGGGAATATGGAGCCCAGGAGTCTTCACTTCCGTACTTGGAGCTGTTTGTCTGAGTTTCTGATGTCTCCATCGACTTCTCTGAGCCTGGCAGGTCAACCGAGTACCTTGGAATCGTGGAACGCAATCTGAAGTCATTTGTGTTCACGTGCTCCCCCGCCATTTAATCTCAAAGGGCTCGTGTTCATGTCTTTTCTAGGGGGTGCGGGATCATGTGCCACGCAGAAGACAGACGGTCGCCAGCGGCCGCGTCCAAGCGCATCCAACGACCGAGCCAGAACCATCGAAGCTTCCCAGGGGATGAAGTCAGCAGATGCACCGCTGCAGCGGCCACTTACCTTTGCGGCACCGTGGCACATCCAAAGCGAGACGTGAGGCGACGTCAAGCGCTGCGAAAGCCCTCTCTGCTTTTTACCCGAGACCGTGAACGAAACTCGGTGGCTATTGCCGAAGTTGAGGCGCTTGGCCTCCGGTCGAGTGGAGCCCACCTCGTGCGTTGTCCCGGGAAATCCTCTTCAACTGAACCGAGCAACAGTCGCCGAATTCCCCGCGGGTGTTTCGCTGCTCTCCATTCTGCCATACTGGTGTCAGTGGTGACCTTATTGCCTGTTTGATCCATCCAGGTTCCATTCCATTGTTCCCTTCGCCCAATCTTGCACCAGATCTGATACCGTGAGATTCAAGGTACTGGAGCAACGTAATCCGCGGCCCCGCTGCTTGCCAGGATCAGGACCACCCTTGCAGGCTTGCCCTCTCTGTCAATCCGATCTTGATGTTCTCAGCCTCTGATAACAGCCCGCTCCTTCACGGCTGCTCCGCAAAGTGCCCCGCGTCCCCTCCTTAGTATCGGCATCGGGCGGGATCAATGGCGAGTCGGATTTGCTCCAAGGCATCGCCATACTGCCGCTCGCTCTCAAGGAACAATGAAGAGCACGGAGTACGCAGTAGGCACAACGTAATAATTAGTATAAGGGTGTGCTCACACCCGCCCTTCCCTTTTGTCAATGAATGCCTGCCCTTGTTCCTTTCGTCTGATTCCTTTTTCTTCACTCTCCTTCCCATCCAATTGGGTTTCCCCGCAACGCCATTCACGTTAGTTACCCGACACAAACCGACCTCGTGATCCCTGAACTTGAGACGGTTACAGGTCCAGGCTTTCCTTCCCCCTCTATCACTGATCACTACTTCACCGACCAACTTCACACTTTTCCAAGGAGAAATCCCTACAATCCTACACGTCTCTTCTCATTCTCTAGCTATATCCGTTCTACCATTGCTATTCCTAGCCCTTCAAACCTCGCTGGTATCCCGAAAACTACCTATGTAGTGCAGAGTACTGCACATCTCTATCCCTACCTACCTACCTAGGTACTTTGTCTCCTTAAAGTTTAGTTTAGAACTAGGTACTCTCCGCTAGCCTGGACCTGAGTCGCTCTTAGGAGTCTACCTCTTCAACCGGACGCATATACCTGGGTGTCCGAGCTCTCTCTCCCTTGCTTCTTGCAGATCTCTCAACAAGACCCCCTACCCCTCTCTCTTACTCCCGTTCAACCGACATCTGTTCGCCATCATCATGGCTGCAACAACCGGCAACGGAGACGCCAACGGCATGAGGACGCCGCCAGAGATGGAGAAGGTGAACGCTAATATCGTCACCCTCACACGGTTCCTAACGGAGGAGCAAGCAAAGCATAAGGAGGCCACAGGAGATTTCACGTGCGTGCCTTTTTGTTTTGGTCATCACCACCCCATCCCCTACCCACCCACCCCAACAAGACAAGAGCTGGTAAGTCTACCTCTCGGTTGCAGCGTGGCTGACTTGAAAGGCTCGGCCCGTCCCTCCATTGGGACGGGACCCCACCTGGACCCTTCGGCGCAACAGACTCCTGTGCCACGCCCTCCAGTTTTCCTTCAAGGCCATCTCGCACTACATCCGGCGTGCCACGCTGGTGAACCTCACCGGCCTGGCCGGCTCGTCCAACACGACGGGCGACGACCAGAAGAAGCTGGACGTGATCGGCAACGACATCTTCATCGAGGCCATGCGGTCGTCGGGCAAGTGCTCGCTCCTGGTGTCCGAGGAGGAGGAGAACATCATCTTCTTCCCGGCCAACACGGAGGCCAGGTACGCCATCGCCTGCGACCCCATCGACGGCAGCTCCAACCTGGACGCGGGCGTATCGGTGGGCACCATCTTCGGCATCCACAAGCTGGCCGAGGGCTCGACGGGGACCAAGGAGGACATCCTCAAGCCCGGCTCGGAGCTGCTCGCGGCGGGGTTCACCATGTACGGCGCCTCGGCCCAGCTGGTCCTGACCATGAAGGGCGGCGGCGTCAACGGCTTCACGCTCGACACGTCCTTCGGCGAGTTCATCCTCAGCCACCCGGACATGCGCATCCCCAAGTCCCGCGCCATCTACTCGGTCAACGAGGGCAACTCGCTCTACTGGGAGGACAACGTCAAGGAGTACTTCAACTCGCTCAAGTTCCCCCAGGCCGAGGGCGGCAAGCCCTATAGCGCCCGCTACATCGGCAGCATGGTCGCCGACGCCTACCGCACCCTGCTCTACGGCGGCATCTTCGCCTACCCGGCCGACAAGAAGAGTCCCAAGGGCAAGCTGCGCATTCTGTACGAGTGCGCCCCGATGGCCCTAGTATTCGAAAATGGTGAGTTTTGTCGATTTTTTTTTCCCCTTCGAGTTTCTCCCAAAGGAAATCGTCATACGATCGATCGATCACCCGCTGACTATCACACTTCCTGGAAATAGCCGGCGGTCAGGCTCTAGACAGCAACATGAAGCGCATGCTGGAGGTTGTGCCCGAGCACATCCACGACAAGTCTGGAATCTTCATGGGCAGCTGGGACGAGATGGAGAAGGTCAAGAAGTTCTGCAAGAAGTAGGCGGCCGGCTATTGGATTCTCGTTCGAGGAGATGGAACTGAGCCGCTCCAAAAAAGGAAAAGCTTTTGTGACGAGAATGGGACTGGGGGATGATGGAAGGTGGGCATATTGGGCTCCTAGGAATAGGCCCGGGCACCGGTTGGCGTCACATTTTAACATTGGAAATTGCATGGAAAGGAATTACCTTAAATAACTTAGCTTTGGGGGAGCGACTCTAAGTCGCAGGCACAGATATTGGTGATGCAGATGGGGTTGAAGCATGCATACCCCCTCAGCCACCCATCCATATCTATACAGACGCCTCGGCGAAGAACATACTTGACTAGTATATAGCCCTTACAACTACGGTTTTGTATGACGGTATTCTTCAGCTTCTCGATTTCGACGGGTGGCGCAAACATGCACAGGGAAGATTCCATCTGGGTTACCTAGAGGAACATGTTCACAGGCACTCATCTAGGCGATTTGCATCAACTGCCAGCAAAGTTAGCGATGAACAAGCTAGCACAGGGAAAGCGATCGAGGAGAGACACAAAGTGCGAACTTGGCCATCACATGACGTTTGGCGAGTGCTGCCCAGGATGGTGGTGCCAGCAGGAAGAGACCGTGGCGAGAATTGTGGTCGATTAGGGGACCTGCTTTGAAGCATGTGCTTAGTGAAAATCTAACCAGTATTTCAGGATGGAAAAGGTGGGTGTGCAAAGTAACGCAGGTAGGTATGCAAGGTACGCAGGTAAATTTGAAACGTATAAGTAATCTCAGAACGAAACTCTCTCGGCTTCGCCTTGTTCGAGAGAGTAAAGGATATCCTCTCTGACCTGTTCGTGGACCGAGAGCGTTCTTGGCCACGCAGGCGGGTACTCGGCCAAACACCGCTGACCGAGCAACCGGGGATATCCGCCGTGGAAAAGGCCGCCTCGTGACGGGAGGAGCGGAGGCCCGGAGGCCCGGAGGCCGTAGTTGTCCTCAGACCGAGCTCAAGTTAGCCATCCGCCAGCAAAAAGAAGAGGAAGAAGAAACCCCCCCCCCCCATAAGCACCACCCTCCTCCATAAAATTACCGCGTGCGAGGGTAAAAGCAGGAAAACGAAAAACGCCATAGGGAGAACCACCGCATGAATGTAGGCCCATTATAGATCAATATTCGTGCCTTGCTCCTCTTGGCATGCTGCAAAAGGATCGCACTGTCGTCGTTCTTGTTCCGAGAAAGCCGCCGTGCGCGAGTAGAAGACGACGAACGACAAAGAATAATAAGAGACCTGTCAGCCCCCAAGTTAGTCCAGTTCATCTTGGGGCTGGTAGACATGTCGACTTCGGCTGGGGTCTTTGCGCATGGCCTGGCCAGACCCAGTGAATCCAACTGTGTTTTCACGTTCGCAGACGTCAGTCTCGATCCGGTATTCAGAGGAGTTGGCAAGAAGAAGAAAGGGGAGGAAAGGTCGGGGAAGCGATATGACAAGAAGAAAAACAAAACTAACCTCGCCCATGTACGCCCTCAGGCGTGCGGAACATGCTATCCTTCTTATGCGACTTGCCAAACTTAGACTTGTTGTTGAAGTCCTGCCACTTGCTCTTGCCGGCCTCGAGCTCCTTCTTTGCCTTGATCTTCTTGAACTTCTTGACCGGCTTCCCGTCCGGCCCCAGCTCCACCCCGCCGCCGTTTCCGTTGCCATTCCCGCCCGTCTGCCGCGGCTGGTCGTATATGCTCGCCGCCGCGGAGAACACGGCGCCATTGTTGCTGACGACGCTGTGGCTGCCTCCTGCTGCTGCTGCTGCGCTGCTGGGGTCCGCAGATGTCCCAGCGGCGGCGGAGAAGGAGGAGGAATCCCCGGAATGCGCGGCGTCGCCCGCTGCCGCCGTCGTCGCTGGGAAGGGCAGATCAGCCGTGGGAGCGGCGGGGGCGGGGCCGCCGGCGACCGGTGTGCCGTCGGCCTTGCGCTTCTGCCCGACGGGGCGGATGTCCTTGGCGCGCAGCGTCTCGACCTCGTCGTAGCTCTTGAACTTGACCGTGTACATGGGCGCGGTGGACGAGCCCGTCACGGACGTGATGCGCGCGGGGTAGAAACCCTTGTCGCCCGACACCCACTTGGCCAGCACATTGTCGTTAACCTTGTACGTGATCAACAGCTCCGGCTCGCTGCTATCTAGGGGAGGAGGGGGCGGAGGCGTGGCGGCGGCGGCGGCTGCCTTCTTGAAGGCCGGGTGGTTTTCTCGGGACCACTTCTCGGGTTCGGCAGGCGGGGGAGGTGGCGGCGGCGGGCTGGTGAATTTGGCTTGGGCTTTTGGTGGAGGCGGCGCTGCTTTCTTGGGTCGGAGCTCTGCGATCGACTCGTCGATCATCGATATCGCGGCTTCGAGTTCTGTCCTCAGCCCTTGCAGCTCTTCGTTTTCGGGGTCATCTTTGAGAGACAACAGGACAATGTCCAGCTGGAAAGAGGAAAGTACGCCGGAAAGGCAAAGCGTTAGTAGCACGATCTAGAGCGTCTGGAAGATGTCTGTAAGGATAGAAGGGGTCGCTAACCTGCTCGGCATATTGAGCCTTGTCCTCCTCAAACTGTGCAATGCTCATCTTGTCGCCTTTCGAGTGTTGTGGACTCGATAATGCTGATATTTCGGTGTGAGCGTTCGACTCGGCTGGGCGGCGCGTTCGCTTGTGGCGAGTACTGGGAAGGATTCGTCTGCTTCCGGTTCGCGAAGCTGAGGAGGAATTTGATGGGTTTAAAGTATAAGTGAGAGACGAAGTGGGAGGACGACTACGTCAGATGCAAGGCAGGCGGCCATTCATTGATTTATTGCATGGATGGCCCCACATAAATAGACTCTTTATGCAACAAGGAGTGTAAAATCACACCATATGCATGTATGAGATACCGCACCGGATGGCCTGGAGTGATCTCACGATCCGCGACACAACATTTCTACCTTACTTTTAGGCGGCTTCCTGACATTATGCAGCCTTCTAGCTGACTTCTAGGCCATTCTACGCGCATGCCCATTCCGGAGTATGGAGATACTAGGAGTGTTGATCTAATCGATGTTCCGCAGATCAAGTGGGATCAGATGAATGAAATCCGTGGCAATATCTGCCCGCTTATTCGCTCCCCCATGTTCATTTTGCTCTCGGCCTCATGAGAGGAGCCACATGAGCATTTCGTGAGTGAATAAAAAGGGGAATGAACCGTAATAATACAGAAAGACCTGCAGGCATTGATTGCACCATGCGCCATCCAACTCTTGCTTCCAAGATGCCCAGCACGTAGTGCAAGGAAAAATTCGAGCGAAAAAGAAAAACAAAAACAAAGTCGTACACAGGGGCTCGCTTGGAATACGAAGACCGTCTACCTGTCAAGAGAAAAATTATTAGGAGTGCTTGTATTTGCATCTCCGAGCAGTGTAAAGTCGTGAATTAAAAGAAAGTCAACGTTAAAACAAAAGATATTTAAAGTGAAAACGGTTCCGCAGAGGAGACCCGCTAATAAGAGAAAACCCCTATGATTAAAAGAATAGAAGAGCCACCAATAGTCTCTTCCTACCCTTGTGGTGGGACAAGAAGAAAGAGTAGCGGGTTGGCTTGGAAGTATGCTGGCCAGACTGCAAATGAAAGATGAATTAGGAGCAGATCCAGCTTCGCCTTCTCATTATTCTGCTCCGTAATCAGACGTCGTCATCAGGGGTCGAGGAGGGGGTTTGTATGGTGCCGGTGGTGCTGGTGGTGCTGGTGCTAGTAGTCGACGAGGGGGTTTGCGCGGTGCTGGTGGTGCTGGTGCTGGCGGTGCTGGCGGTAGTAGTCAAAGAAGGGGTTTGTATGGCGCTGGTGGTGGTAGTGGTGGTAGTGGTGGTAGTCGAGGGACGAACGACTGGCCGCAACTCGCCGGAGGAGCTGATCTCCATCTCCGGTTCAGACTCCTAGTCCTGACTGGCGCTCAGATCCATATTCTTCTCCCACATGTTCCGTAGCAAGGCGATCGTGCTGTCTTCGTCATCGTTGCCCCCTTCGACCAGGCTTGCGCCGCTGAGGCGCTCTTGCATCCTGCCGCTACCGGCACCGGCACCGGCAACGTCGTCGGTCTCCAGGCTCGAGTTCGTCCCGGTGCTCCTGATGGAGGAGAACACCCGCCTGGACACCGCTGGACGTTTGCCGCCACCGCCGGCAGAAGCGCTGCTCTCATTGCCACTCCCACCTCCAACCAGGTCGTGGCTCATGCTCTTGCTCCGCCGGCTGCCGAAGTTGGATGCGCCATCGCCGCCGACGAGACCAGAGCTTCCAGAGGTGGCCGAGCGCGGTTGTTGTTGTTGCTGCCTGTTGGCCGAGGAAGCTCCGCCGTTAGACTGCGGAATGCGTCGGGTCCTATCCGCGTTGGGGAGCTGCGCTAGGCGCGCAAGGCTGCGGGCGACTGGGTTCTGATAGCGTCGCACCACGAGGTACTCCTGGCCGGTGCGCTCGAGGAGTTTGCCGATACGGGGGTCGCGGTTGTCATATCCCGCGCCTCCAACCAGCGGCCCCGCCACGGGGCCCTGATGGTGATGGTGATTGGGTTCAAGGCTCGAACTCGCGCGCTGCAAATTAAGCTTCTGCTGAGTCCGGCTCTCCACAGCAGGATTACCCACGAAGGCTCCGGTGTGTCCCGCGATGGTATGCGCCCGAGAGGGAGGCCTGTTGACGGTGATCACTCCGCCCGCGTCCTCGTCGGAGGTAAGAGACGACGGCTCGCCTTGGGTGCGGAAGCCGTTTTGGACCGCTGCTCGGTGGCGTAGATCGTTCACTCCTTCCATGGGTCCAGAATCCGGCGCGTAGAAGGAAACCCCTGAGCCTTGGTTGCCAGAGGAGCCATGACTGCTAGTGGTGACGAAGCGAGATGTGACAGCATTCCCGCCACTGCTACTGCTGCCGCCGCTGGTTCTAGCCGTACCACGCTGAGGTGGTGGGGGTAAACCCGCCTCGCGCTGGCCCGCGGCGTCCAGGACCGTGTTAGGGACACCTTGTAGACGAGACGGGACGGAGGACGACGACATGCCGGCGGCGAGCTCGGAGGACATGACGGGCGCGACGCTTTGTGGCGGCACGCCGCGCTGTAGGAGCTTCGCAGTCGGCGAAGCGCCGTGTGACATCAGTCTCGAGACCGTCGGCGATGGCAGCGCAGACACACGCGGCGGTTGCTGTGCGGCTGCCTGTGGGCTTGGAATACCGCTAGATGGTGGTCGGGTGGCGTCGGGGCTGTCCGTCAGCTTGGCCGACGACTGGCCCGTGCTGACGACGGATCCGCGTCGGGAAAGGTACGGCGACGCGGAGGTGCTCGCATCGACCCACTCTTCGCCGTCGTCTTCCTCGTCGTGGCCGTCGGTGCCGAGGTCGAAGTGGACCTGGCTCTTGTTCGCTTTCTTCGTTACGCTCTGGTTCGACAGCGAGCGCTTGAGCGGCACGCCTGCGCGAGTCCGCTTGGTGGAGGTGGCGCCAGTGCCGGTCGTATTGCTGGTGAAGACGTCCCCGTGCGACCGGTTGCGCCTCAGGCTCGATGCCGACACGTTCTTCTTTAAGCTTGTGGAGGACGTGTTTCTGGAGAGTCTCAGGTCGGAAGAGCTGCGACGATGAGCGCCTGCGGTCTGCAGCACTCGCTCGGGGTCTGGGGAAGGTGACGAGTGTCGCCGACTTGGTTTGGCAGCAGCCGCTGTGGGAGCGACGGCGTGCGACTTGTGCAGGGCTTTCGATGAGGGCACACGCGCATGCAGCCTGCCAGAAGCTCCTCCCCCCACGATGTGCTTCTGTTGTGGCTTCGGCCGATGCGGCAGGGCCTGCTGGGGTTGCTGGAGCTGCTGTGATTGCTGGGCAGCTTGTGGCAGGTTCTGTTGTTGGCCCTGCTGGCTTTGCTGGTATTGCTGGCTCTGCTGAATCTGGTGGCTTTGTTGGCTTTGTTGGCTGTGGTTGTGGTGGTTGGTTAACTGCGAATCACTGGTGTCGCGATGGCTCAACGCGGGCCGTTTTGATTGGCTGTTGCTCGAGGCGTCGCTGTCTCTGTCTCTCTCCCTCTCCCTCTCCCTGTCTCTGGCCATTTTTGCTTATGCTGATTTTTCCTCTTCGGGATTCCGGCGGCGTCCGCTGTGGCTGTCTTGCGCGACTTTTTGTCACCCTTTCCTCTCCTCCTGCCTGCCGGATCCTTCTCCAGCCGAAAGAAGCTGAAGTGAGTGGCTTGCCAGACCGCCAAACCGCAAATGAGGAGGTGCGAAAAAGACGATTACTGGGGCACAATCAGTGTGGGTGGTTCGTTAGACAGGCCCCGGCAGCAGCAACAGCAGCAAGCGATCGCAAGCAGCATGAACCGTCTGATGGGCAGGTATGGCAGAAAGCAACAGCAGCAGCACAGCACCTCGCGGCCTGGTGCTCCAATGCGCTCCAATCGAACGGGAAAATTGTGACAGGTTTCAACTCGAAGGACGAAAAGTCGGGCGGGGCGAGAATAAGAAGCCGAAGCCTAACAGACAAGATTGTCGTAAGTCACCAAGTCTGTCTTCCTGCTACAATCAGCGGTCATCCCGGTTCGGATAGAAGGTTCGGCAGACAACGACGAGACTGGATGTCTGACACAGGCCAAATGTAGGTATACAAGTAAGGGAGAAGTATGTGAGCCTTCTCTGTCAATCTTCCATCATGGATACTTCTAGTAGACGCACTCCACTTTACCATTGTCCCTCGATGTCTGTTTGCCAGCTTGGTTGTGTCCATGTCTGCCTGTGCTTGTGCTGTGACCCATTTTCCAAGCAAGCAAGCAAGGAACCTTGGAAGCCACTTCCCCTCAAATCAACGTGCCCCAGACGTCAGGCCGGCCGATTCCCGGTCGCATTCTAGCGGTGAAGCCGTCACAGCGCCGGTAGTGCACCTCCTGTGATTGGCCAATCTTTGTCCTCCTTGACACGTGACGGTACCACAACATAAGCCTAGAGGCAGTCTTCCCTCTAACATAGCTTACTCCTCTTGCTGGACGTCTCGATTACCTCCAAGGCGAAGCTCATTGGGCTAGTTGGGCTCGGGCTCGCACAACTAGGTACCTACCTACTAGTGTTTACACAATTTGGTTGGCTAGTTACCTTGATACAATGAGAGTAGTGGAAAGCACGAGAAAAAGATTAGGACCCGTCCGATCCTCGGAGCCAGGGGCTTGGGGTAAGCGAACATCCACATTCAGGGGTTCACTCTTGGACTGGATGCCCCGCGATGGCAGAACGTGCCCAAGACGGAAGTGCGATGCGATGAATGAGGTCTAACATTTGAGCGACGAGATATATGGCGAAGCAACCTATATACAAACCACCTACCTAGCCTAGTGTTCTATCCCTCATACCTCGAACAGCGAACATCGACAGGCTATCTTCCTGGTTCATCGGGAACAGCTCCCTCCAACATCCTGAACAACACTATCCAAACAAAAGCCCGAAGCCGTGCAAACGAGATACACATATGAATGAACATAGAGAGAGGAAGAGACTAGGGAAGGTGCATTCTAACTTAGTTACCACCACCGAACTACGGCAGAGGAATCAAGCCCTCCCGCCACGGCAAGGCGTTAGACTGACTTGGGAGGGATAAGAATACTGGGGAGAAGAGCAAAACGCACGCAACGCAAGGCAACCCAAAGCACGCAGGAAGCAAAAAGCAGAAAACAAAACACAAAAAGCAATTTTTTCTTTTCTTTTTTTTAAACAATGAAAAGAAACAGAAAGCAGAAAGCAGAAAGCAGAAAGCAGAAAACAGAAAACAGAAAGCAATTTTTTTTATTTTTTATTTTTTGATTTTTTCTTTTTGTTAACAAGGAAAGCAAAGCAGAAAAACAACGCAGCAAAGCAACGCACCCAAAACGCCAAAACGCCAAAAACGCAAAGCAAAGCAGAAGCAAAAGCAAAACTAAAAAGCACAAAAAGGGTGACTGACTTTAAGAAATATTACTGGTCCTGACTCTGGGTAGAAAGGACGATGACAGGTAGGGCAAGAGAAGGGACGCCGACATGTAGGACGAGCAGCAGGGAAATAAGCGACAGAAACAGGGCGAGCATGCTTAAAGAAGGGATCGACCCTACGGGGCCTTGAGCGAAAGAGGGGAGCACTAGCGATGCGAGAACGAATGGCTGCCGCTGTGCTCTCCAGGTCATCGGCACGGGGAGCCACTGGGACTCGCCCGACCTCAGCAGGAGAGGCAGCGACAGGCACCACTGGCGCTGGGGTAGAAGTGAGGGGAAGCTCGCCTAGCGGGCGTCGAGACCTGCGATTCCTCCCTTCACTGTTGGCGGCGGCCGTGTGGGCTGCCAGTCGCGACGCAAAGGACCCGGAGGTCAGCTGCGCGTGACTGAGAGCCCGCAGAGGGCCGCCGGGAACCCGAACCCTAGGCTCAGGTCCCAAGGCATCCCGTGAAGGGCGGTCAGGACAGGGGGTACCAGACGAGTACTGCCAGCACTCTCTCCGCCCAACCACGCGACAGTTGCGGACCGTAATGAAATACGGATGCCGCAACGTGTCGGGGAGGCGAGGAACAGAGAGGACGAACTCGTCAGGGGAGGAAGTGACAGAAGGAGTGCATGCCACTTGGGGGGAAGAAGAAAAGAATGGATCGCCGACACTTGAAGCAGCGCCAGCATCAGAAGAACAAAGAGTGTACTCTTTCGCTGAGACGAAAGCTTCATCCCCGCCAGAAGGAATGACAAAAGAGCCATGGTCAGAGGGGACACCACTGGAGTCACCATAACCAGAGGACTCGCAAGGAGTACTGGGAAGGTGATAAAGATCGCGAGGGGGCATAGGGAAATCAGGGATGCCAGAGCCAGAACCAGAACCAGAACCAGAGAGAGTGCTAGACAGAGAGCCGGAAAAGGCGCCTCCGAAGGAGTCACCCGAATCCGACTCAAAAGGAAGGGAAGTACTCACAGCAGCATCTGAAAGAGAGATAGGGGTGCTACTGGGGGACAAGTTAGCGAACGATTGGGAAGGGGGAGAGGACTCGCCGGCAGAAACCATCATCTTCCCCCTCCGTGGCTGACGCCCGAGGCACCGAGCCAACTCCCGGAGGAGCGTCATCGGAACGGGCGTGGGCGGCGAGCCGGAACGAACGTCGAGACGAGGAGGCGTCGCATCGTACAGGTCGGTGGACGCATCGTCGTCGAGGAGGAGGTCGAGGGCGGAGGGAGGGAACGACATGCCGGCGAGGCAGGGAGGGGAGGGAGGGGAGGGGGGGTCGAAGGAGTGGACGCGGTAACGAGCCGACCGCGAGACGGCATAAAGAGTGGCAAAGAGGATCAAAAAAATGAACCCCCAAGAGAGAATCTGAAGGCAGAGACTAATAACCGTCTCTGACAGAGTATTGTCAAGGGGGTGTTGGACCTGTGCGGTGAGGTGGTCAGCACATTATCTCATGGTCAGTGGTAGGTAGACGGATAGGTGAGTGTGTGACATGGAAGTTGGATGGAAGTGGGCATGCATAAGGCAGAAGACACGATGACCAGGATGGTAGACGGTGGTTGATGGATGATGAAAGCAGTTGATGGTTGATGGCGATGATGATGGCGATGATGGAAGGAGGTGGTGGATGATGTGGATGATGTGGATGATGAGCCGACGTCGTGATGGGTGGTGACGGAGGCATCGCGAGGCTGAATTTGGTTGTGTTGAGGATGAAAGTGAATTCAGGGGCCAGACGAGGCTACAGTGGGGGTTACAGTGGGTGAGGGCCCCTGAAAGTGCTGACAATCTGTGCGGTGGGTGGGGGTCTCAGGGGTTGATGAGGCGAACTGGCAGGTGTGGAACACCAACTGCCGAGACAGGGGTGGGGCCCACGTGCCAGATGTTGGCGACAGACCTGCCACAGGGCGACGGTCGACGCGTAGAAGGCACAACACAAGGCACGAACGCGTGTGATGGCAACGGAAGGCGGGTGCTGGGAAGGAAGGAGATGGTGATGGCGATGGAGGCAAGTCCTCGCCCGACTGGGGATGTCGGACAAGGCAGGAGAAGATGGGATAAAAAGGAAGGGAAGAGACTCACATTAACCAACGACCAGACTTGAAGGGCTGCCCACGCAGTCCCAACAAGAATGGCCGACGCATTGAAAAAGTCACAGATGAAAGTCATTGCAAAAAAGCATGAGATCATGTGTCCGGGGAGTTCAGAATCGACTTCGAGGACCTCTGACCTCAGTCGGCGGCATTTACATATGAACTTGACCCCCCACATGGGGTCCACAGGTGGCAGAACTCCCGATCAGGAAGTCGTCGCCAGATCGGGACGGACGCTATCCTCAGGAAGGCAGGCGGCGAGGGTGTGGCCCAAGCTCCAGGGGAGGAAGAGGTACGGAGGTACAAGGGGGTGAAAATGGCGACGGCGAGGTCTGTGGTATTAGGCTAGGAAATCTATCAATGTCTCATCGGCATCGTGTTGCGGGAGGTCTGTTGACTCCCCGACGCCCTTCAAAACGCGTCCGTAGGCCTCGTGGCGGTTGATATCACGAAAAAACCGGTTTCCGGCTCCGACGCGATCCTGGCCATGGCCTGGGATCGAGGCCGACCCTTCTGGCGACGATCGCCACCTCGCGCCAACGCCCGCCAACCCAAGGCGCGTATCAAAAGAATACACTCGGCGAGACCATCATGTAGGCACCGACATCGACCCGCCTACGGCCGTAGCGGTAGACTTGGAGAATCGGCGTTTTCGCGTTCGGAGCGGGCTCTGGGGAGGTACAGCGAGGCACTTCGGGCTGTCGACTTCGGGCTGTCGAGGATCGCCATGGGACAGCGCGTGGGTCCGCCATCAAACAGGCATCGGATCTGTGATCAAAAAAACCCAAGGAAAATTCTGATACCAATATATCCAGGATAGGGGGCCCGCGCCGGAAAAGTCATTTTTGGGGTGATGATGCCTTCCCTGGCGTGAACGGTGAATGCCCCCAGACCGCGGCGGATGGCACTTGCCCCAACCCCACAGGCTTCCGGGAAGGAGTAGATGGCCCTGCAGAGGCTGTACCTCCTGCACCCCCTCCAACGCCCCCTCCAACCCCTCCTGCTCCATCGAACACGGGCGGCGTCTCGGTCCGCTGGACGACCTGGTCATCCTTCCGGAAGGGCTTGAAGTTGTGTTCGCGGCCGACGCGGTATATCTCGTCGAGGATCGTGTCCAGCACGCCGGCCTCGTCGAATTCCTGATACTTGCGGTACAGCTCGAGCGCAGTGCGCGCGTCTTCGATCGAGTCGTGGGTCTCCAGCTGGATGTCCTCCTTCAACAGGTACCAGGCTAGGAACGCTAGCGACAGTTTCCGCAGACGCGCCTTGACGAAGAAGAGTTCGATCGTGTCGATGACTTGGGCCTTGGGGACTTGGATGTTGATAACACGGAAATCCTGCCGGAGACCGTGGCCGAGGAACCGACAGCCGAGATTCAGCAGCACCCACAGCTTCTTGAACGCCACCTTGACTGGCACTAGATTATGCCTCGACTCCCGCGGATCCAAGTCGCTAGGGGTGATACCAGAATAGAGTGTCAGATAGTTGACAATCGGTTCCTTGATCAGGATATAGTCATCGATGAACGCCTCGCCACGCCTTGGCCCGCTGCTGCCGCGGACGACCGACACTCTTGCCAACGAGTGGATCATGGGCCTGATCGTCTCTCGCTCTCCTTCCGAATTCACCTCAATCTCAGGATTCTTGACCGCGACAAACTCGGTATCGATAGCAACGACGGTGTCTGGGCCAGGGTGCTCGGATGGGTCGAGAACAGAGTACGTTTTCCCTGGGAATGGGAGGCTGTATGGACGCTCGGGATTAGGACTGAGGACACAGAAATGGGAGGAGGGACGGGGGAAAAGGAGGGCAGTCGGAAGGGGGGAGAAGCTCATGGTGACTGACCTCTGATCGCGGTACAGGATTGACGTGTCTAGGTTCTGCTTCCACGAGTCGTCGATGCGATTATTGGCCGCCTTCAACTGGTAGAAGACAACAGACGGCGTCTTCCAGGTGGTGTTGAAGGTGAGTGCCTCCTCTGACGAGACCGGCTTGACGAGGAAGTCGTTGAACAGGTGCCACTGGCTCTCCTCTTGTGGTGTTGGGCTGGAATGAGCCACTAATAATCAACCCACAGGAAGAATTGCAGGTATCTGTAAGCGAATGACCCGAGGAGCCGATACCGACGGCGTACAAACGATCGAGAGATGGACAACGACAGCGACAACAACGCCATCACGCGTAGGAAAGGAGAGACGACGAAAAAGAAGCGGACACCTCGAATACAGAAACACGAGAAAGGAAACTGTTTGCTCACCATTGACCATAGCGATGAGGTGCGGCTTGTGGGGCGCCCCGCGATCGACATCGACGACGACGCCGATCAGCGAATACACGTATATCTCGTGCTTGGCCCGCTGGAGGTGCAGCCTCAGGTCCTCTCCCTCGAAGCAGTAGAGGTGTTCGTCGCCAATGATAATGCCGACCTCTTCGGGGAGCCAGCCAGGAGTGGCCCAGAGCCGCTTATGATCGGGAGTCGAGACGCACGCGTTGGCGGCTAGCACCTGAGGAATACCCTTGATGGACCGGCGGCTGGACACGGTTTGATACCTCTGGCAGCTGCCGCACCACCCCTTTGACGTCGTCTCTCTTTCGATGCTCCTCCTAAGGATCTCCGAGAACGAAGCAGCTGGTGGGGCGCGACCCCTGACGAAATTGTTCTTGGAGGGAGTCAGGCTTGGCTAACCAAGAAGACAGTAGGGAGGGGGGGGGAGCGGTGTTTGACAAAAGCAAGGGGAAAACAGCCATCAAGCTGGCGGACAGAGCAAAACACTCCTACAAAGGTAAGAAGAAAACAATCCTACGTACCAGTTGAGGATACAACAAATCATTGACGAAGGTCGAGCTAGCTCGAGTAGTCTCAATAGTGCAGCTCGCGCACTTTATCGACACCACCGCCTCTGTAGCGATCGCCTACTCTCGAGAAACGCGTAACGCGCACTGATCGTCAGATTTCCCCCATAAAACGCGAGTCGAGGAGTCTGCCAGCCGGGAGATCGTCCATCGGAGCAAAAAACTTACCCGTTCCATCACGTTCATGCCGGCAGGATTTGGGAGAATACGGAGATCCGGGAGAGTGCGCATATAGTCGCGACACATCTGGTCCAGCAGAAACCTCGTCAGGCCCTGGGCCATGTTGGTAAGCAGCCCCGACGCGTGGGGGTCGTCTTCCAACAAATGCAGACTCGAAACTGTTGGGGGGATACATGTCGTTTTGTCAATTTCTACAAAGCTCTAAAAAACCATAGCGGAAGACACCGAGTGATAATGCTGACCTGCTGGGTGGTTGCCAAGCATCTTCAGGAAGTTCGACGCCTGGCAAGTCGCGCCCTCGGCCTTCTCGAGCATGTCGAAAAGAAAGCCGAGCTCGCAAAGCAGGCATTGCTCGCTGATGCAAGCCGTCGCGGCGTGCTTCAGCGCTAGATTGCGGAGGATGGGGGTGAAGTGCAGTACATGCAGCAGGCTGTTCGCGTACGAGTTGGGGATATGGTTCTCCAGGCCCGCATACCGCGTCTTGTTGTAGAACCTATTATTCCCGTCGAACGGCGGGGGGAGCGTCAGCCGATCCGCGAATAGTGTCTCACGGAATGGGAGAACAGGAAGTTGGGAAGGACGGCGCGTGGCGCAGAATGAACGAAATGGGATGGGCGTCAAACTTACCCGAAGTCGAAGTCGTCGACACCAAATTTGCTAAACTTGATCTCGACGCCGCGGTACATATTAGGTACGTCGGCCTTCAGGCTCTCAATCTCGGTCGCCACCGGGCTCGGGACCACTTCATCGTTGGGGAGCAGATCGCTATGGAGGGACGACGCCAGTGCCTTCGCTGTCTCTCTCGCCTTTTCGCTAAGGAACTTCGGAGCCTGAACGCCTTCGGCCACCTTATCGGCCGTCCGGGTGTCCTGGACCTGATTCCTACGCAGACCACGAGCACTCTTGCCATACATTCCGAATTCAGTAGTGAGCATGCCGGAAAGGTATCCCGAGTCGAACCTCACCGGCGGCGCCCCGACATCCACAACGAAGTTCTCTGGCCACTTAGACAGCAACTCCGTGTTGAAGACTGGCAATCCGACGTTGCTAAGAGGTCTGTGCAGAGAATGTCAGCAAAGGATGCATGCGACGTTGACGGCTGTGAGGGGAGGCACGCACGTCTCGGGACTCCAGTCCATAGCTGGAGGCTGATCCACCCCTTCCGGGAATTCGAGTGGGTTTTGAAATTCGGCGAATCGAAGCTGCTTAGTCGGCGACCCCCACAGATGCAGACATCCCTCGGCGTCGGCGATCACAATAGCCTCGCCGGTCGGGGGGATGTCGATCATGGCCAGATAGGCAGCCGTGTTGACTTGCCGGACGTTGGTCGTGTTGGGGTTCATAATGTCCACCACATGCATCTGGCCGGTCTGGGAGACGACAATGCCGGTGGTGACCATCTTGGGGTGCATCCGGATGAAGGCGGCGAGGGGCGGGAACGGAATGGGCGCCATGGACTGCATGTTCTTCAAGTCGAAGACATTGACATAGGGGTCCAGCATGTACGCAGACTGCTTCAGGGACGCGCCGCAGGTGACGATGAAGTCCTGCTGGACGTCCATATCGTTGATATACGCGGACTGGGTGTTCCACGTCCTGATGGGCTTGAAGCTGACCGAGTCTAAGATGTCGACGCTGCCATGCTTAGTGGCGGCGCAGATGTGGCGACTTTTCCTCATGATGGAGTAGTGCTCCTGGGTGGGCAACTGAAGCCATGTCGACGGATAGAGGTCAGTTCAAACGCTCGCCGGTAGTATCGGGCAGCCAAGTGGCATCTCGTCCCTACCTCCTTCGTTATCTCCCCCTTGTTCAAGTCTATCACAAACATGACATCTTGGAAGCCAGCAACCAATATTTCCGACATACCCCTGGACGTGAAGCTCATGCATCTCAGGTCCTTCATTTCCGCATGGCTGCAGCCCGAAGTGTCAGTGCCAGAAACTCCTCCCCGTTGTATGAGCAGCCAAGTGGTCCAAGTGGTGTAGGGCCGTCATCGTCGGTACCTAATGTTCCATAAAGGTGGTCCTCTCCGCAAGGCCATGTGGACGCTGTGAGCGCCTAGGCAGACGACGCCCCTTTCGGTGAAGAGAAATTGGCGGACCGGGCCATAGTTCGGGGGGCTCGCTCTAAAGGCGGTATATCTTTGTATTTCGCTGCCGTTGAGGAAATATGACGCAACTCGGCCCTGAGATTCGCGAATGTCCGGTCAGAAAATACGACTAGGTCGGAATCGTAGAAGAGGTGAACCAGAGCGATCGACCGGCGGGTGAAGGAAGCGATAGGTGTTGGAGGGAGGAATAGTACACACTTGATCCTGGCCGACCCATATCAGCTCGGCGGCAGTATCGAACGCGACGGTCGAGGGGACAACGAGGTGGAGATACGGATTCTGCAGTTGGAGGTTGAGGCGAGCGACCTGATTACGGCAAGAAGAAGTTAGATTTCAGTTGACGGCGTGCTGGTTTCGACAGTGGAGGTGGTTGAAGTCGACGCGATGTGTCATTATCATTTTTGCTCCCCAACAAGCGTTGGGTCGGGAAGCTTGAGCCAGCGGGGCAACAACAACAAACTGAAATTTCAGGAGAAATGCACCACCGTTGACGCATTCTGGAGAGACGAACGTCGACTTACCTCGCCCCAATCCGCATCCATTCTGAAGCCCCGGAGGCGCCGTTACATCTTCGGGTGTCTCCGATGATATTCGATTGCTGGTCGTGATGTTGACAGAGGGAGGTTCAAAAATGCGGCTCACGTTGGCGACGAAGCCTTGCACATCCATGCTTGGCGTTACCAGCCTTGCTGGCCGCCATGACAAAATCAGTGGGCTATTCCATTTCGGGATAAGAGCGATGAAACGCTGTCCTCTCCCGACATCGCATACCATTCACCGTGCAAAAATTCATTTTCTGTGGCCAATTATGTGCCGCGCTGCTTGTCTTCAGCGATGAAGTAGTTGCAAGATAGCTGTTTCGGCGCACTGTGCGAGCTCTGCGAGCTGGGAGCACATTGATGCTTTAGCTTTATAGAAAGGAGATATCTTAAATGGCTTTCCTCTATATCTTCTCACTGTCCCACAGTCAGACCAGTTGAACACGTCTGAAAGGCTTAAAAAGCCGGATCCGCTTCCAGGCAGCGCCCCGTGCCGTATACTCCCTTCGCTGATGATCACACCTACCTACCTTAGGTAAGGTAGGGTAGGTACCTACGTATGCAAACCCTCCCGGCTCCGTCATAGGTCGGTTGGCACCATGTAGTCTACGTTCCGGTCTTTGTTAGCCTCCGGTTCGTCGATGACGAGACAGGAGCCAGCCTCGTCTGATTGAGTGACAAGCATCCCTCCATCTGCGTCATTGTCGTTCCAAAGTTAGGTGTCTTTGGGGTTAGCAGAAACATAGCACACATTATTAGGGACTTCCTTAACCCTTTTGCACTGTCCAAGAAGCGACCAAGACCTCAGCGACGTCAATTTCTGCCATTGCTGACGCACGACTGTGATGTAGGCCGAGTGTTATCCACCGCTACACCGCAGGATGGATCCGCCGAATCTTGGGCAAAAGGTGAATGGGAAAAAGAACGGTGGGACTACATTGTTCTGGTCCTGGAAATAACAGACACGGGGCGTCCGGGGTATTTTTACATCGTCCGAGGGGGGGATCATGTCGAGACGTTTGGTGAGCCCGAAGGCTGCTGGCCGGTCCCGAACGACGAGGGAATCGTGTCTGCCGACGGCAAGACGTTCACCGTTGTCCAGGTGGAAGGGGAATTAGAGGAGCGCTTCCACCTCATCCACGAGGAATGGAATCATCTAGAGCGGCGACAGCTGGAACTGAAGCCGGTGTCGGCCGATCCGTTGGGATTCGTGGAGACAGGATCACGGTACTTCGCAGGCTACAAAAGCTCGATTGTCGGCCTCTTCCCAAAAGTTGAGGTAGACTCTGCGTCTTCTTAAGGTTGCGTGGAACAGCTTTGGCTAAGGCATTCCTACTGGGCTCATGTATTCTTACTGGTTGCTTTACTTCTTTTCTCTGTTGCTTCTGTCAGAGATACCCAATTTTGGCTTTATTGTCACCTACAAGACCTTCCGACACCTATGAGCCCCTAGCGTGAAAGTGTTGAAACCATTATACTGCTCGTGAGGGTAATATCCCCCACCGCCGATCTCTCATGATACTGCTCCTCACCGCCAACCCCCTTCCAGTGGGTGACGTTGGCCCTGCCGGAGGTTTTATGACCATCCGTCGGGGCCAACGACATGCCGAGCCAAAAGCCCTGCCTACGTAGATGGAGATGCGCCTTCGTCAGTAGGCTACATCACAAAAGAATTCGCACTTTCTTTTTGGGACTCGCAGTTCAACTTGCACCAGCGAGTGAGACTTGATCCCCTCACCGTAGGTGACGACTCAGGAACAACAGACGCTCAGGGTTGATCACCTTCCGTATCACATTCAGGGACGTTAGTGTTATTTCTCTCCAAGGTGGAGCCAGTTGCCTGGGTTCCGGACACGACTATCAGACTAAGAGACGAGAACAGCATACGTTCCGCGGGCCTCGACATCTGTTGTCGGTACGGTAGTCGTAAAATCCATCTTGACGCAAAAGAACGCCCCCCCCAGAAGAATAATAGCGCATTCTCGCACCCGAACGACTCATTTATACAGGGGAGGCAGAAAGGAGGACCGAAAGGTAGAGAAAACAATAAACCAAAAGGAATATCACCCAAGACAACACCCCCTCCCCCCTCCTCGACACTACTTGGTTAGCCAGCCCAGGTAGTCAGCGACAATCAAGGTGACCATCCTATGGAAACTCGTCAGCTGATGATCCCGCAGTAGTGAGGCGTTTTTGCCAGATAGCCGATGAGGAGGATTGGGACTCACGCATGCGGGGCGATGCGGACATAGTACGTCCAGAACCCGCGGTAGAACCTGAGGGCGCCTTCTTGCCTGGCCACTTTCCCGAAGCAGTCGATCATGCTCTTGTACGGAAGCTCGCCGTTGGGGCCCCTCGACTGCTTCTGCAGCCTCGTCTTGACGAAGTCGAACGGCAGCGAGAAGAACGAGGCGAAGAAGCCCGCGACGGCGCTGGCCGCCAGCGTCTGCGTCCGGGTCGTCCACTCGGTCCGCGTCTTGAGCTGGGCCTTCGCCTCGCTGAAGAAGGCGAGCTGGCCGAAGTTGAGCGCCATGGCCCGCACGACGGTCGGCGTGGCGCCCGCCCAGAGCGCCGCGACGCCCTCGCCGCGCGCGATCGACGAGAGCGCGTCCACCACGGACTTGTAGTTCTTGCGCTGGGCGGCGGGCTTGAGGCCGTCGCTCTGCATCCGGATGAGCGCCAGATCCGCCGGGTTGCCGATCATCGCGGCGAGACCGCCAGCCGAGAGACCCGCTACAGCCCTCTCCTTGAAGCCGACGGCCTGTCCGTTCGCCTTGGCTCGAGCCGACAGCCTGCCCATAAAGGTGTCGAAAAAGCCCAGGCGCGCCGTTGTGTACACAGCCTGCCGGAGGAGACCAGCCGAGAGCCCGGTGTAGAGATCGAGGACCCTGCCGCTAGCCAGGATCTCGCGGGTGACGCTCAGCGGGGTTGGCTTGATACCACCCGCGGTGCCCTCGCCGGCGAGCTGCAGTCGGACCTTGATCATGTCACTGCCACGATATGGACGGACTTCCACGTCAGCAGCTCGTCCAACGAATGGACTGGGGGCTGGACTGGCCTCATGGCCCGAAAGCCCCTCCCCCTTTCCACCCTCGATTCTCCCATTTCGAGCGACTTACACAGGCTGAATCACCGTGGTGGCCACCATTCCGCTGAGCCCTCCGTTTATAAACGGTAGCGCGGCGCGCATGAAGGGCGTATGGAGGAAATCATTGGCTACCGCGGCGGTCTCGCCTTGGACCCCCTTAGCTGTGCCCATGACGTCAGATGTCCTGGACCGAGCTGCCTCAGCCGCCTGCTTGACGGTGTTTGATGACATTGTCGGCCAAATCAGCCAATTACCGATCTTCGAGAGAAGTTGTTGTTTCTGTTGTTGCTGACCACTGACAAGTCACCCCCCGATAGCTTCAGGGGCAAACAAAAGCTCCAAAAAACGAGACGCGACAACCCTGAAAAGTTGTAAAAGTCAGCCTGAACCCGGAGTTTCGAGAAAAGAAGTAGTCCGGGTGGCTTCCAGAGCTGGCTATCGGTCCGGGTCTCCATAAACGGCCAGAAGATAAGGAATGCGGCCACGACTGGCGTGTATTCCCTGTGGAGTGTTCTAGTAACATCCCAAAGAGCGTTTGAAGCCTCCCACCCTAAACCCTAAATCTGATCGCGCCCAGCCCGGCCCAGACCCAAAGGGGGCAGCTAGGTCGTTGGCCGGTTTAGTAACCGGCGGTGTGCCGACTCGGGCCGGACGGTGCCCTGAGGTGGGACCGAACCAGAACACCGACCCATGCGCTGAGGCTCACCGGCCCACGAGGGACCCTGAACACAGAGTGAGTGGGTAGCGATAAGAAACAGCTGCCACTCGTGAACTCAGACCAGGTAAAGCGGTAGAGCGACTCCAAGGCTTGGGGAGTGAGGCTCCGCCGTGGCCACATGGAGACCCAAGGCTGGGCTCGGCGATGATGGTGCTCTCAGACGGACGGACGAGCTTTATGTCGGTGGCCGTGGGCAGAGGTCCCAGGCAGGTGAAGATTGTTGATTTCCGTTGGCGTCGGTAATCCAAATCCGTCGAGCCAACACCGGCGACAGGGTGTTGTGTTCGGGTCCCAGTTGGTGGATACCAAGCCAATCGGGCGGGCAGAAGGAGATGGGGCGATGACGGAGCGCAGAGGGTTGGACTTACACTACGACCTAGTATACCCAACCGTAGCCTCGGCAGAGCCAGCAAGCGAATTCGGAGCCCAAGGTCCAATTACAGGCTGACCAAAGACAAATAAACAGAAGAAGAAGAAAGAAGAAGGAATGGAAAAACAAAAATTAGGAAGAAAAGTCGACGGCCCCGGATTCTTTTCTTTGCCTCGGGAAGCGTGGTTTTGGAGGACGAGCTTGGGAGCTTGGTCGCGTGACGGCGCGGGGTTCTTCGGGCTCAAGGAGATGGGTGATGGCGTCGGTCCGTCCGTCCTGGCAAACAGACAGGGGATTGTTTTGACGGTCGGCCACGCCCCGAGCTAAGATTACCGGCAAAGAGGAAGGGAAGGGAAAAAACACGAGATGTCTTTCCTAAGGTTTAATGTCCCTAGTAAGATGAATAAATCAATGATGATCTGACTATTGGAACATTAACTCATGATCTCTGGCCTGCGTCGGGCCAAAAGAGTGCGAGAATTCTGGCCGTGGAACTCGGAACAAAGGGAGACTGGAAGGGGGAGGGAGCCTGAAGGTACGATGTTCCTTTCAAGAGAGAGCTACCTACCGGGAAGCTGCGCTCGCAACCTGATGTCTCCTGAGATGAGCTCGCTGTACACGCCAACAATGGGCAGGCAGGTTCCAGGCAGGTTCCAGGCAGGTTCGGACTCCGGGACGGCGGGCATTCAGCTGTATTATGTAGTCCAGGTTGTAAGTGCCCGGCTGTTGTAAGTAAGTCTATTGGTGGTGGTTGCCCGACTCTGCCGGGACGATAACGCCCCAGCTACCCGAGTTCAACGGCGCAACAGGCGCTATGCGCTGGAATTGAAACGGCAAGTTGCCTACAATGGTAGCAGCGACACGGACCAGACACCATCTATCCTGTGCTAACCTGAACGGATCAATGTCGCAGGCAAGAGAGGGGAGGGGGGAGGGGGGAATGCACAGATGCCATTTTCGTCGGCCAGAAACCGCCTGTGACGGGATTCTTCGGCACGTCATCAACCAGCCAGCAATCGGGTCAGCTGGGTTTGCCTAGGCCTGCCCAGGAACCACTCAGCATTGATCTGATTACCCCCCTCGCCCTCCAGTGCCCGCCCAGGAATACTCGATTGCGGGACTGGCGAGAGCTGTTGCGGGGACTCGGTTCGAACCTGGCTGCGTCTGAGCCTTCCATGCAGGATGGATCCCGTGAAATACCGGCACCACTCCCTCTCTGCTGGTAGCTCAGGAATACAGACATGAAAGAGGGGATTTGCATTGTTGTCATTCGCTGAACACGAGCTGCTCGGCAGCAAACTCCACGATCACGAGCATGGGTAGTTCGTCGGCCCTTCGGTGCTAGCTTTGGCTCTAAAGTGCTAGCACCGAGCTACTGGAAGCAGCCGGTCCAATGTCTGTGGCATCCCGTCATCTCAACGGTGTCGGTCAGCCTGGCGCCTGCCTGTGTCTGTGTCAACCTATCGCTACCCGTCCTCCACGACCTGATTCACCCGAGCACGAGATGGATGATATCGAGGACGGCAAGCAGTCTGCGCCAGTCGCTCTCACAGGTGCGCTTCGTACAGTGTAGTACCTGTATGCGGGCGCAGGGCCCCTCCTTCCATCAGGTTTATCCGCTGGGGCTTTCCACCAACCAAACTGACAGGGGTTGCGGCACCACTAGCACTCTCGAGACACGAAACACATCACCAAGATAGACCTACGTCACATCTGATTCCTGGATCGCCCTGTTTCTGGCCTTCGGTGCCTGAAATCTTGGAGTGACGGACCTCCTTCTCAACCAGCCCTGCCAGGCAGCTCGTTCATCAGCCTCTGCCCCCCTCGATCCCGCTTTCATCATCTGCCAGATCTTTCGCCTTGCTCATACTAACGGAAGACAGCGATCGAGAGGCCAGGTCATGGCGGATGGGTCGGGTGGGTTGCCATGCATCAACTCGACTGCATCACGAATGCGGGGTAAGAGCACGGTCTGGGACAGGGATTGAGGGGTTTATCGATATGCCTAGCAGCTCCCCGCGTCAGAAAGAACAGGGGGCAAGGGTGCTACGATATTAGCGCCGCGTTCATTCAAACACAACCACGGCATCAGAGAAGACACAGCGCGCCCGAACCCCCGAGCGCGAAGAGGCCACAAGGGGCATGAACAGCCGGCCGACACTCTCCTGCTCGCGGACGAAATTCGGTGTCGGATATTTAAATTCAGAAAAGCATTCACGGCCTCGGCTACCGACAGGCTTGAGTGTTAATACAGTGCTCAACAGGGCCCAAAGCTTCTCGTCACCGCTCTCTACTCCGTACCATGACGGTGGGCAAGGGCGGAAAGGGCAAATTGCCCCTATCCCGAGAGCTGCGTTGCGACGGAAAGCTGTTTTTAACATCGAATGGTCCCGGGGAGATGGGGGCTAGGGTAGCAGCCCATGCCCTGACAGCCAATGTCTACCTACCTAGTCGACTACCTAGAGAGCCGGTCACCCACACGGTCGAACACCACAGACACCAACAGCAATGTGACATCGGCAAAGCCGTTATATTAATGGCGCAGTGCTACCTCTATAACCTAACTTCGTCATCCCTCTACCTCACACACAAGTGGCCCAAGAGCAACAGGCCCAGGTGAACGACTCTGCCCAGGCTCACATCCGCCCAAACCAGGTCTGAGATTCATTCCTCGTTGAAGCGAAGAACCCGCAACCAACGGGAGGAAAGACCGATGCAATGCCATCAATACCCCGTTGACGGAAAATTGTTCAGCCTACCTCCATCGACCACCATTATGTTCCCGTTGCAGTACGCACCGGCCCTCGAAGCCAGATACAAGATTGCGCCAGCCATGTCAAGACCGTCGCCCATCCTGCCGAGGGGCGCCACTTCTCGCGGGACCGGGATCGGCTGGCCCTCCTCCCAGCTCAGCCCGGACTCGGTCGCCCTCTGCACTATCGGGGCCGACATCTCGCTGGGGAAGAGGCCCGGGGCGATGGAGTTGACTCTTATGGTACGCATCCCAGAGGACAGAGGCATTGTGTCAGTCTCAGGACGCTTTGTTCTCACCCAACCTAAGAGTCCTTGACATACCGGATATTCCAGACTGGCAGCGCATTGCAAAGCTGCTTTACCATCAGCGTCACGGCCGCCTTGCTCTGGCCGTACGCCCACCCGCCCGGCACGGCCTTGTTGAACGCCGCGATGGAGCTCGTGACGACAACCTGTGACGACTGCACGACGTTCCCGCGCTTGTTGCCCTCGTCCAGCAGCTTCAGGCACGTCATGGCCGTGAACCACACGGCGGCGCAGTTGACCCTAAACGGGTGCTCGAACTCGTCCAGGTCGACCGCGAGCTGCTGGTCGCGCCACTCCTCCAGCGTCGTGACCCCCGGGATCAACGGCGGCGACGCCGGCCCGCCCACGCCCGAGTTGCAGATCAGCAGGTTGAGGTAACCTACGTCGCGCTCTATGATGTCCGCCACTGACGCGAGCGATACTTTGGATGTCACGTCGCAGTAGAGCGGGATTACTACGCTCGGATAGCCCGTCGACGTGGCTGCTTCCTTCAGCACCTCGAGCCGACGGCCGACAATGTATACGCGGTGAGCTCCTGCTTCGGCGAGCGCCTTGGCCATCATCAGGCCAATCCCTAGGAGACGGCTTCCATGTTAGCTTCTTGTAGGGGAGGATGATTCTCCTCGCCTTGGATTAGAATCGATTCGGAGGTAAGGTAAGGTAAGTGGGTAAGATGAACAGTCGTCGAGGAGATACAGTTTATCAGTCTGCAGGCGAGGGAGACTTACCCGTCCCTCCCCCCGTGATCAGTACCACGAGGTTCCTAGCTGAGAATATGTTGTTGACACCGGATCCGTTGCCGCCGCTCACGCTGGACGTGCTCGGCGGAGTCAGCATCGTTGCTGGAGTAGACATCATGGCAGATTTCTATCTAATCTCGAGAAGCCGGGTCGGAACAGACGCCCCAAACCGAGATTCTTGGAAGATCTGATGTCAGCCGAGGACCCTCTGTATTTATGGCTGAAAAGCTGCGTTCAAGCAGGTCGTGTAGCCAAGATAAGACATACCGCAACCTGTTAGTGCACCTACCTGTGGTGCAAGCCACCTCCCTATCGACGATGGCGAGGCTGGACGGATGGGTTCGAGAGCTGCCCAACTGGGTAATCTAGATAGACCCAGGCGAAACCCCCACCTCGACAAGAAAAGACGAGACGTCGGCAGTCAGCTCGACCAAGTCCCTAGCAGCCAGCAGGTCGTAATGCTGCTTGAAAAATGACGCCCGTGTAACAACAGGAATTCTGAAAGCAAAAATATGAAAAAGGGGGTTATTTGCTAAATACAGCGCAAGCCTGAATGATTTCGGTATAATTGAACTGTTGTGAACCGACGGCAACAAGCAGTTCACAGTTCGCACAGCACACAGCATGAAAGCCCCGCTCGTGCCGATGCTGGAGATGCATGAAGTCGCTCCTCCCCGCAGTGCTGCCCCTGCTCAAGAACACGCGGGCGATCATCTGTGAACGCAGCTCCATCCCAGCATGATCCTCCCTGTGGTTTTTGCTTGCGGTAGTGGAAGGACCGGTTGATAACTGCTTGCAGCAATCACCCACCTACCTACCCGGTAGGTACCTTGCATAGGAGGGACCTCCTAACCTACAAGATACCACACCTGTGCCCGCCTCTCGTCGCTGGTCAGGTGAAATTCCGGCAGCACGGCAAAGATGATTAGTAGTAATTTTGCTTCTTCTAAAATGCATCGAATCTCGATCGCACAGGGCGAAGAAAAGTCGCTTGGACGGCGCCCGAGCTGTTGTCCACCGTCCAATTTGGCCGTAGCCCCAAGGCATGCTAGGAAATCGGCGATGGCGTCATGGACTCTACCTTGCCCCTCATCGTAAGACCGGTAGCCCCCCGTTGTCTCCGACCTGATTTTATTCTCCCTGGACTTAGGAGAATAACGGACCAAAAAAAGAAAGTATATTATCACTACCTATGAGAACCAAAACACGAGCTGTCGATGAAACGTGGGGTTTGAGGATTCCCGGTGATGCAACTCCAAATTTCCCCTCTTTGTCTCCAGAAGCGGCCGACGACGACGAGATTAGATCACGAACCGGCACAAGGAAGACGCAAGAGACAGAGAGAACCTTAAGCGCCCCGGAGAGCAAGCAGTAGAAAAAAATGACGCTCCTGCAAAGCCTCCTTCGAATCACCAACTTCAGGAACCCCTTTCTCAGGACGCTCGTTCCCAGCGTCGGGCTCATCTTCGCGCTGCAATTGGGCGTCGCCGCCCCGAGCATCGCTCTGCACTCCGAGCGTTTTTACGAGTAAGAAACTACCTGTCTTGCTTATGCATGGGAATGATAGACAAAACTTTGGCAAATTTCGCTGACGAGCACTTTCCAATCTACCCAGTGCCTCCGGCTCGCTCACCTACCTCGCCGCCACGGTGCTGAGCCTGTACCTCCCGGCGCTCCGCGCCCGGGCCGCCGCGGCCGTTACTAGCGGTGTGGTCCCCCAGCCACCGTTGCCGAGCCTCGTAGCCCCGTTCACGAACCCGGGCGGGACAGCCGCCGGTGCGCCGGGCTCCGTCCTGCACTGGCGGCAGGTGCTGCTCAGCGCGGCAGTGGCCGTCTGGGCCCTGCGGCTGGGCTCGTACCTCTTCAGTCGCATCCTGCAGGCCGGGTCGGACTCGCGCTTCGACCGGATCAAGCACTCGCCCGGCCAGTTCCTGGGCGCCTTCGTCGGGCAGGCCGCGTGGGTCGCCATGTGCACGCTGCCTGTCCTCGCCGTCAACTCGGTGCCGGCCTCGGCCCTGGCCGCCCTGCCGCCGCTGCGGGGCTCCGACGTCGTCGGGCTCGCGCTGTTCGTCTTCGGGCTCGGCTTCGAGACCGTCGCCGATCGGCAGAAGAGCCGGTGGCTTGCGGAGAAGAACGCGAAGATCCATGACGAGGAGTTCATGACCCATGGGCTTTGGAGTAAGAGGTGAGGGGAAGCAGTGCTTGCTTGTTCATACGTCATCCTCCTGAGCTTTTTGTCCGCTCTGACTTCTCTGCTCTATCTAACCTCTTGCTACTACACAGTCAATATCCCAACTACTTCGGGGAGATTACTCTCTGGACTGGACTCGCCACGATGGCGGCTGGTGTTCTGCGGGCCGGAACCATCCAGTCCGCCGTCGGCCTGAGCGGGGGCGTCGGAGGCCAGCTGGTGGCCGCGGCTCTCTCCTTCGCCAGCCCCATGTTCTCGTATCTGGTCCTGACGAGGCTCAGCGGCATTCCCATGAGCGAGAAGAAGTACGATAAGCGATATGGCAGCCGGAAGGACTACCAAGAATGGAAGAAGAACACTCCGCGTCTGTTCCCTAAGCTATCTTAATTGACCGCGAGACGCCTCTCTCTCTCTGCTCCGTTCCTTTCTGATCGTCCTCCCCTCAACGTGTGCGACTGCAGAGTAGCCGACCGTATTGATGTAATGTGCTGGGGCAGTAATCTTCCCTTTCCTAAAAAAGAGATACAAAAAGAAAAGAAAAACAATAACATCGGCCTGGGTATAAAAACATGCGAAAACCTGATCGCGGTCCCGTTTCCACCTTCCTATGGACCAAAGCCTCCCTCACCGCTTTCCGAAAGCGATTGTTAGCTCCTTTCCTCCTTATGCGATATCAGAAGTCTGCGAGACTCCGTGGATATGTCACATGTGGACCACCGAAGTGTTGGCATCATCGTCTTCCCGCCGCCAGGGCTCCTCCCTCTCCGAGTCCGGCCCGTGCCGTTTCTAAAGCCACCTCCTAAGCATGATCTTGACGAACTCATCCTGGTTCACACCGCCGCGGCCCTCCGAGTCGAACTCGTTGATCATCGCGTTCAGCTCGGCGTCGTCGATGTCCTGCCCGATCTCCTGCATCACCCTCTGCAGGTCCTCCACCGTGATCATCCCCTTGCCCTCGACGTCGAAGAGGCGGTAGGCCCGTATCGACTCCTCGACGGGGTCCCGGTTGAAGACCAGCGTGCCCGCGATCCCCTGGAACATGGGCAGGGTGAACTCGCGGAAGACGGGGCCGCACTCCCTGCCCTGCCGCCAGTTGACCGGCATGATGGCGTACTTGGTCAGGTAGGCGTAGGTCTCGGGCTTGGGCAGGTCGAAGCCGAGCGCGCGCAGGGCGAACCTGAATTCGTGGTAGTCGATTCGGCCGTCTTTGTCTGCGTCAAACACAGCGAACTGCAAAGCGAAACATCATCGGGTGGGGGATCAAAACGTTAGCCATGATCCCCTGAAAACCATCCTTTCGTTCAAGGGGAATGGGTATAAGGCACTCACGGCATCGTTAATTTGGTTTTGCTGGTCCTCTGGGAGCTTAGTGAAGTCCTCCCTTGACGGCATGGGTGTCGCCGCTGCAGCTGTCGAGGTAGCCCTTGAGGTCATCATGTTGTTGGAGGAGGACATCATGTTGGCAAAGAATTTCTAAAGGCTCGCCCAGATCTGCGCATGCGCAAATAGAGGCCGTAAAATAGCGTGAGTAGAGGTAGGCTAGCCGATGAGATGGCGCGGATTCAATGATTAAAAGGACCTTGGGCAATATGCGTCCAGGTCTGATAGTGCTTGATAACTCGATCTTGAGATTCACAATTCTGATGGTGCTCGATAGTGTGTTGTTCTGTTGATTTGCAGGTGGTGTCCTGAGCCAGCGACAAGAAGTCGCCCGAAAGAGTTGCAGAGTTCGAGACGCGACTGGCGGACGCGACTGCCCCGCCAGAAAGCGAAAGTGCTTGCATTAGCGTAGCCCCACCGTCACGAAATTCTTATACCGAGGTGGTCCTCGAACTTACTGCCTTCAGTTTTTCATGAATTTTCACAGCAAGGACCAATGCATGGAGCTTTCAAAAGTCAAGAAAAGATGCCGAAACGCAAACGCTCCAGCCAACAAGATGCCGAGCATGCGCTTGAAACGTACCAAACACAGCTCTTCAGGGCCTTAAAGGCCGCTAAGGGCTTTGAGCGGCAAAGGCTCGCCAAGCGGAGTCGTGAGGAGAAACTCGGCCCTGAGAAGCTAGAGCGCCTCGAGCGTGAGGTGGCAGTTCTCAAGGTAGGAATTTACAAGATTTTGTTCAGTTTTCATACTCAATAGTTGCTTCTCATATTCCAAGGCTAACGATCAACATTCTTGGTAGTCGCTGGATCTGCATCAGACAGCTCAGGCGCATCTCTGCTCGGCCCTGCTGAAGGTGAAAGCCGCCTCGGAATCTCCACGATTGCCTGAAAGCGTTAAGAATGGAGTCGCCAAGCCACAGGTGCCAGAGGAGGAGCGGGTGGCACTCCATAACGTCACCAGTGCGCTTTACAAGCGCAAACAAGTAAGAGACGTGATGAGCAAGGCCATTCCCGGCATCTGCCAGTTGTTGGGCGTCCCTGCTCCGGGGAGCAAGTCCAAACGGGAGCAAGAAGCACCTCCAGCCAAGAAGGCGAAGAAGGAGCGCCTAAATGACAGACTAGCCGTGGAAGAAGAGGCAGATGATGACGACACCTCAAGCTACGAGGAAGGCGTCAGGCAGTCTCTCGAGCCAGAAGATGATGGCAGCTCGACCGACGAGATGGACGAAGAGGTTATCTCCCGAATGGAAGCGATGCTCGGGGAAAGTTCGTCGGAAGACGAAGGCGGCCCAGATGACTTTGTTCTGAAAGCGAGAGGAGCACGGCAGTCATTTGAGGATGACATTTCTCTACCAGGGACCGACTCGGAGCCTGAAGGGGACAGCGAAATAGGTTCAGAGGTCGATCTTGGAAGCGATGGATCCGAGGGCGAGGCTGAAGAAGAGGGCACAGATGAGGATCACGATGGGGATTCCGATGCAGAATCGCAGCCTGACTCTCCCCCACCGGAACCCAAGAAGGGACGTCCCGAAAAGAAGAAAGAAAAGAAGGCCAAGACGGAAGCCATCCCGCCGCCGAAGAACGCAGCGTTCTTCCCCTCTCTGATGACCGGCTACATCTCCGGCTCGGAGTCCGCCTCAGACATCGACGTCGCACCCGTGATCCGCAAGAACCGTAAGGGCCAGAAGGCGCGCCAGGCGATCTGGGAGAAGAAGTACGGCGCCGGGGCTAAACACGTCGGCAAGAACGAAGGGAAGAGGGACGCCGGCTGGGATGCCAAGAAGGGGGCGGTAGAAGGTGCCGCTGCCGGTGCCGCGGGCGACAAGCCATGGATGAGGCGCGGTATGAGACGTAACGACAAGGCCTCGCAGGGGTGGCAGCAGCAAGGTGGTGGACGAGATATAGTCGGAGACAGTGGCATGACGAAGGCAGCGAGGGAGAAGATGCGGGATGACGACGGACCACTGCATCCCAGCTGGGAGGCGAGGAAGAAGGCGAAGCTGGCTCAGGCGAATGCTTCGTTCCAGGGCAAGAAGATCACGTTCGACTAGCATAACAGAGGCCTAGGCCAACTCATGATGAAAACTGCGCTCATTTGAATGATCTAGCGATCTAGGCATGCGAACTGAGAATGTGAATAGATATGTTCGCATAATCCTTTCTGTCCTGCCATATTTTTCCCTTCCTATGTTGTTCTCTGATGGAGGCTGATGATGGCTGATGATGGCTGAAATTTGATCCGTTGATTGGGAAATCAACGGCGCAAAACTCAAACTTCAAAAGTGTGAAGCAAAGAAGTGAACAAGATGAGTCACTTCATGGATAGCAATGAAAAACAAGCAGAATAAACCCTTCCGGGTGGTGATCGGTAGAAGCAAAAGCAACTCAGCATATCGAAAATTGAGCCCCTGAGCGCGAGGGGGAACGCAAGTTGATGAAAATAGGGATGAGAAGACCACGGCGGTGCAACGTAGAAATAGAACCCCGAAAGCCGCCATGGTCTGACCCAAGATTGAAAATCAGAGTCACGTCGAGGGATATGTGAACCCCAGGCTTGAAAAAGGATAAAAGCAATGCGAGGGCTGGCGAGGAATGCCACGAGGAAAAGGAAGGCCGCTCCAAACCGCCCGTGATTTAGCTATAGACTTATTGAACAGAAGAGATCAGATCAAATGGCTAAGAAAATTTCCCCCCAGGTGAATGATTTGCGAAATTGCAAAATCCGTAAATGCGAAATAGGTTCCCCCGAGCTGGACCATGCAAGCACTGGCGCAGAAGCGCAGGGTGCGTCACAGAAAGAGGGGGGGGGGAAATGCTGTGAAATAGCAAAGAGATAGATGGGTAGCAAAGTTGATGAGAAGAAGCAAATGGTCGGTCGGCCGAGAAGTCGAACCATTGGAGAAAAGAGGAATAAGGAAGGAGATGAGCGAGAAGCAGCAAAGAAAAGCCTAGGAACTCGGCTAGGCGCTGGCCAGTGGCCATGATAGTCGTCATATGAAAGAAGAAACCAAGAAAGAGTCCGGAGTCCAGCCACTTGGCTAGATGCTCCTCCGAATCTTAGCCCGCGGCCCCGACATCCCATCGTCCTCGTAACCGCCCCCGCCTCCTCCAGGACGCTTCGTCCTCATCGATCCCGAACCGGCGGCGGCGGGCTCGTCGTCGTCGTCATCCCCGGTGAGATCTATAGTCTGTACTCGCGGCGGCGGGCCCATGGACTGCATCCGTAGCCCACCCTCATGTTGCTGCTGCTGCTGCAGATGATGATGATACGCCACCACCCCCTGGCCTCCTCCTCCGTGTCCGTGGTGGTGGTGGTCGTCCCAGTTCTCCTCCTCTTCGTAGCCACGGCCCAGAATGCCGGCCATATCGTCCTCGGCCTCCTCGCTGATGTGATGGTTCTGCGCCAGGAACCACGTCGCCGGCGCGTGACTGCGCTTGAGCGGGCCGGGCGTCACGAACATCGAGGAGGACGTCGAGCGGCGGTCGTAGGCTGAGGGGTCCCCGGCTGCAGGGCCCCCTGCTGAGGAGGAGGGCCAGCCCGGGGTCGAAGATTGGGCGCGTCTGGGGGTAGGGCTCTGTGAGATGCGGTTGCCGTAGCTTCCGTAGTTTTGACGGGTGGCGGCCGCTGCTTGGGAAGGGGTCCGGGAGGTGAACGGAGTAGGGAGGTAACGATTGAGAGGGATGAGGGGGAACAGCCTCGGGTTGTCCCTGATGAAGACCACGTCGTCGTCTCCGCCGCCGTGGTCACCGCCACCGCCGTCTCCGCCGCTATCTCCGTCGTAGACTCCGGTGCCGTCATCCTCCTCTGAGCTGTCATCCCCCTCTGAGCTGTCATCCCCCTCTGAGCTGTCATCCCCCTCTGAGCTGTCATCCCCCTCTGAGCTGTCATCCCCCTCTGAGCTGTCATCCCCCTCTGAGCTGTCATCGTCTCTACCGTCGTTACTTCTATTGTTGCTATTGTTGTCACTAACAATCATGACGCTCGCATCGTCGTCCTCGTTCTCATCGTCGTCTTCGTCATCTGCGTCGTGCTCATCGTCGTCCACATCCGCCTCCTTCTCCTCCTCCTCCTCCCCTTCATTCCCCTCATCCGAATCGTCGTCCTCATCTTCCGCCTTATCAACAGCTTCAACTCTCGCACCGTTCCTCCTCGGCTGAGCCTCAGTACCCCACACGCCCGGACGGTTTGGGAAGGTGTCGAAGAAGGGCTGAAGGAATGCCCAGTCCTTCTCGGTCGGCACAAAGGCCCACGCCTCGGGGTGGCCAGGCAGCGGCAACAGCGGCTGCAGGTTCCGCAGCATGGCAGCCTTGAACTGCGAGTTCACCTTCGACTTCGTCACGAGACCGGTGACGTATATAACGAACGCCTTGTCCCTGACCGGTACTCTCTTCCGGAGAGACGGGGGTACGTCTCCTCCATTCAGTCATATCACCGGCCAGGAGTCGTAGAAGCAGATCTTCTCCAGGCCACGGAGGGCGCGGATGTAGTCGAGGCCCTGAAGAGTGTCGAGGCTTCGGTTGCCCCAAAAGTTACCGTGGCCCGCGGTCCAGTACATCAATTCTTTTCTGCCGTTGAAGTCCTTTGGCTCATTGTGGCGTCGCTCATATGAGGCTTCCGACTCGCTCAGGTGGACGATAAGGAACTTAAGCCGCTGCATGCTAAGCAGCAGCTGCAGAGAAGACGTCCGCTTGGACGCGGCCCTGTCCGTTTCCACGAGAACGCGCCGGCCGTCGAGCTCAAGAGTTCTATTCTTCCCTGGGAAAGTAATTTCCTGATTGCCTTGGAAGAAGATCTTAATGCTCTGGACTCGAGCTCGACGGGCGCCGCCGATGCCGGTGAAAAAGCGGTCGAACTCGCCGAGTGAGGAGAACGCAAAGGTGTTGCAGCCGTAGAAGATGTGCACTCCGAGGAAGTAGAATCGCCGGCACACCAGCAACAGCGCGAGCATATCGTTAGGATCTTTAGTGTCCCCAGTGATGCTGACCTGACGCTCTCCCCAGTGGAAGCGACCTCGGAGTGACTTGATGGCCGTGTCGGGTCTCGAGAATGGATCCAGTCTCGAGATGCAGTGGATTGGTTTTCCCTCGACACAGAGGATGTGTTTGATCATGTCAAACACAAACTCATTGGGGAGCATGTGAAGAAGAAGGACGGGAGCCCCGGCTGCCCTCGGAGGGGCGGCATCTCCAGCGACGAGGCCGGCCTTTCTCTCTGCTGGCGGTTTGATGAAGCTAATGTCGGGATGGACATATTGAGGGCGAGAGCTCATGTTCTCCTCTTTGTTGCATAGCTTCCAGACCTTGGCGTAGCTGCGTGAGTCGGGCGGGCGATCGAGGATCTTCAGTAGCTCGGCCGGCCACGTCTTCTCCGTCTTGCGAGGTGGCTTCCGCAGCCCCTCGACCTCCCGTTCGAGAATTGCATTCTTCCTCCTCAGCCTTGCATCCCTCTCCTCCATTCTTTTGCACGCCCGCTTGTAGGTCTTGCTCTCCTTCAGCATCCCAAATCTGAATCTGAGATGGGGCGGGATCTCTGTCCAATTGAATGTTGAATCGTCCGAGCCGTCCGAGTACTGCATCGGCTCGGGCTCTGGTGAGCAGCTCGGGTTTCTCTGGTCTTGGTCCCGGCCTCTTGGCTGAGGATTGGCTGGTACGTGTCTAACGGCAGCGGGGGCTTCCTGTGGGTTCCCCCCATTGACGACCTCGTTTCTTGGGCCGGGGATGTCTTCCTCGCCGTCGTCGTCGCCCTCGTTCGAAGAGTCATCGGGGTGCTCGTGCTCGCGCTGGCCCTAGGCGGCGTCATGGTCCTCGTCGCCACTGTTGCCCTGCTCCTCGTGACTACGAGCATCCTCCGCGCTGCTCATTGGAATCTTGTTATCCATCTTGCAGACAACTGAGACTGTTGGTCAGCTACAAGAACGTGAATCAGAGGCGCATTTTGCGATACGGCGACGCTTTAGAGAAGCAGGTGCTGAATGATGGAGTGAGGGACAACGGTATCGAGCTATCGTATTCTGGCTGGACGTCTGGGAGAGTGGTAGGCGGGTAGGAAATATGCGGGCCTTGTGCTGCTCTGCTCTTACCTGTATCGATTCTCTTCGCACTTCTTGCGTCGATAGAACGGGGATGGTGCAGGCGCAGGTATGGCGGAGTCCTTCGATCTCTCAAGAGGAAACAAAACAGCCAAGAACGCTAGAGGAAGCTGGAGGATTATGAGAATTCTGCTGATAACGGAGACTGGGAAAGCGAAGCACAGTAGAGGCGTCGCAGGACGCTAGGAGGAACGACGGGAGATGGTGGTATCGCGAGAGTGTGTGGCTTGGTGACTGGGGAGCCTTGCAGCAAGATGCCGGTGCTGGGGACAGGCGTTACTGGAGGTAGATGGTCCTGAGCACCTACGGCATCGAGGCGTACAACGAGACCGTCGCTGAGGCGGTCAACCAGGCGCTGCCCGTCTGCATGAACGACCTTGCGACGTGTCAGGCGCTGCAGGCCCAGAGCGACGCCGGCGGATTCGCCACCGACCCGGCCGTCCTCGCCGCGTGCTACCAGACGCTCGAGCAGATGCACTGCTAGGCTCAGCGAGAAGCCGCGCCCAAGGGTTCCCACAACCTACCACTGGACGTATTGGCACGAAATACCGTTCACAAACCTTGGGGTGACGGTATTAAGCGGGTGCCCAGCCAGTCGAGATGAAAGAATACGGGAATGTAGGTTGAAGAGATGAACACGATAGTGAGAGGTCCTCCACAGAATTATCGGAATAGGTAGGGAAGGACTCGCAGAAAGTCGCTTCCGTGACATATGGATGATTCCTGGAAAGGAAAGGGCGCAGTTGCCTGGTTCGATACCTTTGATCTGGCTGTTCGGTGATTAGTGGTGAGGAGGTGCTAGAGGGAGTCAGATGTGTGAGTCTGTCGACTGTTCGGTGGGGATGAATGCTCTCTGGCGAATTTGAACGGCTGGAAGGTAGGCTAGGAGAAGAGATGGGGTGAAGCAGAGGGAATATGACCCAAAATCTGATGGGCCGGTCGCAAGAACGAGGGAGACAACTGAGTGACTTCAAAGGTGACTTAACATCGCCAACGCGTTGGGCATGGCGGCTGGCCGGGATGTGGAAAGCCGAAGCAGGAAGGAGAAGATTCAAAAAGACTAGAGGGTATTTGTGAGCTGATCAAATCTCCCGCTTGTGTGCTAAGCAAGCTCAAACGCTAAGAGTGGTGTTAGGGAACGAAGACGATGACAATAATGGTCATCAACGACCTCTGTTGGAAGAGAGGGCGCGTAGGCATCTCACTTTCCGAAAAGGGGATTGGTGGATATTAGGAGTAGGACTGAGTCAAACCTGACGGCTCGAGTTCATAACTGCCTGAGTGTCCGGGTTGGTGTGTGGAAATTTAGTGGTAGGAGTTAAGAATAGTGATAAGAACGTGATATGCTTAGGGTACGAGAGAAAATTAGTTTCACACTCGATGGGAATGGATGCCGTATTGGGCCTACCACAGAGAAAGGAATTGCTTTGTGCGGATAGAGGCTGATGATATCGAGAGCACCCAACAGCAGTTCCGACCCAGAGTCGTGAACGCTTAGAGAGTTAGGCCGGGGGGGACAGGGCTGGGGGGACGAGGCTGCCACAGATGACAAGGCTGACGAACGCTTTGACAAGCAACTTCAGCATTGAGGAGACCATGCCTTCTCCGTCATTTAGGCAATTGCCAAAGCCTTCCAGACGAGTTTCGGAGCACCGATCTGGAGAGTAGCGTAAAGTGTACATGGAGCGCAAGATGGGGATGGGGGATCAAGAAGTCTGATGGGCGAAGAGGTAAGAAAGGGGCTCTGGACGGGACCTCATCCTTTTTTTTTAAACACTAGAAAGATGATGTGAAAGCGAGGAAGATCAATCGATCGAGGAACAGAAATCAGCAGTTTAAAATATCAGAACGCGGTACAGAAATCTATATATATTCGGCGATTGCTCACCAGACGGAATCCAGATTGTAGAAGAATACCCAGATGACCCAAGCCGGCTACCTCAAGGGGGAATATTTCTAAGCCTTCTCGGCTCTCATCTTCCTGAAGAAGTCCATCACTCCTCCGAACACGACCAGCAAGATACCGCCTGGGTAGCAGCGCGCATGTTAGCAAACGGTCTGCGGTTTGTAGGTCGTCCATGGACACAATCACTTACCGCCTGGTCCCAGCCTGAGCACCTTGGGGAGGAAGCCTAGAAAATGAGCGAAGCAGTGTGGTTAGCATTATGTGGTAAACATAGGTCTCTTCAAAAGCGAACGAGGGCTTGGAGAGGCTGTGGTCCTAAAAAAAAGAAAGAAAGAAAAAAGGATTCATGGGGGACCCTTACCTTTGTAGAGAGCGCCGAACCCTTCTTCCCTTGCGACGGTCCCAAGAGCGGGCCATGCCCAGTTGTACTTAGGGACTGTCCCGGCCACCTTGGTGGTGTTCTGGATCCTGGACTTCACGACATCCCTGTTTTCCGCAGGTTGGTCAGTACGAACATTCAGGTGGTTGTCCTCTGGGTGGCCGGAATAGGAGCAAGTCATCGTACATTGGCCTGTTTCCCGAAACCATTAGCATTTGCAAATTCAGATTTTGTACCTCGAACATCGGATGAGAAGGGGCGAACTCACGTGTTTACTATCGTCCCGACTGCGCAGTAGAAGTATACTGTTAGTTGCTGACGTCCGAGAGAGATAATTTTACGGAGTTGATGGGGAATGGGGGTAGGACGCACCAGTGCCGCCGACAGACCCGGCAAGGATGTCGTAGGCCATCTGACCCTTCTTGGTTTCGGCCTTGGGCAGCAGCTGTCTGACCTGGAAGATGCAGCCAAAGTAGCCAGCATTCCAGAGGATGTGACGCCACATGGTCGATTCCAAACCTGGACGGAACGCGTGCACGCATGCGAGGTCAGCTTTGCTCCATCATCAGCCGGAAGTACAGGAGGGGGAGCACGGAGATCACCACACCATTGTACAACGATAGGATTCCTTCGTTCTTAACCGTCTTGAAGACGACATCGAGAGCGCCGGTGTACTTGGCGGCGTTGGCCTTGTCCTGTAGTCTGATCTTGACCAACTCGCTGATGGGATCGAAGGGGGCCCGGTTAGCAGGAAAAAAAAGGTCGGACGAAAGAGCGAGACGAGAGCTATAGAATAGGGGTCGGGAGTATAGACGGAAAGTACGTCACTAGATACTTAAGTCTCTATACATTCACTCACAAGGGGACGACGACGAACGACTCGGTCGCGCCGGCGGATGCGCCGGTGAGGACGGAGAGGGACTGGTTCATCTTCTGCTGGCCGAACAGGTTGCGCCAGAACTTGCCCCACTCGTCGTTGGCCGCGAACTTGGTGGCGCGCTTGGGCGCCTCCATCAGGATCGGGGCCGAGATGCCGCGGTACAGCCGCGAGACGCCCTCATTTTTGATGATCTTCCTGAAGCAGTCGAGGGTGCCCGTGTACGCGTCGGCCCCGGCGCCCTTGCCGGTCTGAAGTTGTCTGGTGAAGGTAAGAGTGAGGTGAGCCCACAGGTTCATCGCATTGGGTTGGATGAGATGGCAGTGTCATAGTGAAGGAGCGAGACCGGCCGGAAAAGCTCACATCCTAGTTTTGACCACGTCCAACGGATACATCACCAGAATCTAGAGGACGGTGACATCAATATTAGCAAGTCAAAGTTCCCAGCCTAACAGCGCGCAGGACTGATGTTTGCTTGCCTCCGAGACTCCGGCCACGGCACCTGCAATGGAGTTTGTAGTTAGCTTCGGCACACTGTTGAACCCTCGTGAGGTCTTTCCGTTTCCGGGCCGTTCGGACTCGGTGAGCCAAGGTTGAGCTGCTCGGCCTCACTTACCGGCCGCAAACTGGTAGATGAACGGCAATGGAGCCTCCTGAGACATGATGGGCGAGCTTGCTAAGTCCCTGTTTAAATGCGGACCCAGAACTGGAGGAGGTTGCAGGGAAGTTGACGCCTTTTAAACGCGTCTGATTCCTGCACTTTTTTCTTTTTCTTTTTCTTTTTTGAGGCCGTCGCAGCGCGACCACGATTCGATGGAGTTCACAAAATCCCGCGTGGCGTTTCCACTTCAATAGCGCCCCCACTGCACTTCCAGGATTCCAGGTCTTCATCAGAGCTGTTCCCCCTTTACCCTCAGTCATCAACCCCACGCCTCCGGAGAGATCCTCCACACCCTGTTCCAAGCCCACGTCTGTAGGATTTAGGTGATAAGCATTTTTGTAACACCCAAAAGGGTCCCTATCATGTGGCGTTCAATACCTTGCACCCAGGGCCTGCAAGGTATTGTATTGTAATGTGTTTTATATTGTATCTGCAGTGGTATAACGTACCCTACTGTGTACGGTATGCTACCGCGTAAAGCACACGCAAACAGGTCGGAAATACAATACAAAGGACAATACATTAAAATACATTGCAGGCTCTGGGTGCTGCTGCCCGTAGCATCTGTAGCTTTAAAGACGCATGGCGGCCGCTTGGGGAGGGGTCCTGGAGGTGGACGGAGTAGGGGGTGACGATTGAGAGGGTCCAGGGGGAACAGCGTCGGCGAGGAACCCCGTGATGCGCCGGCTTTCACAGTTGTGTTCCCTCGGCTGCCTGCATGGAATGAGGTTCGCGGCTCTCGTCTACAGCCGTTAGAGGATGCGCTACTATGTCATTTAAGATACTGACATGGAAGAAGGAATCTTGACTCCTCGTCATCGAAGGCCCGCAATTGGAGCTTGGAGCTACGAGCGAAGCCGTATCCAGCACGCCGATAGAGGGTGTTGCTTGATTGGTCGAGGCCCCAGAAAGCTTAATGGCTTCCGGCGTGACGGCGCGCAGAAGCATGAAGGGGATAAGCCACGACACGCACACCTCCGCAGAATCTCAAATTCCTAAAGAGAGATTAATATATCCAGCACTTTCGCTTTCGTGAACCTCCCGCAGCTGTTTTTCGTTCTTAACCGCTGCATCCGAACCTCTTGCGACGACCGCGTCCTAGCCATATCTGATCTTCCCTTCCGCCTTGTTCGAAATCGAAGCTGCACAAGCGCATTGCCAAAGCCCTCCGAGGCTTTTGAGTGGCGAATCCGACCGACGACGTTGAGAGAAAAAACTCTACCTCCTTGTTCCACCGGCCCGACCCGACCCAACCCAATACAATCCGAGCCACCCGTGCGGAGGAGAGGAGAGGTCCTTTCCTCGCACTTCCAAGCCTTGTGCCTTTAAAAACGCCGTGATCCGCCGAGATTCACAGCGAGGCGCAATTCTAGGAGGTGTTTGGAGGGGGGACCTTGGTCGCCCCATTCTCAGCGAGCCCCCGACCCATGAGTCACCAACTTTGGAAGTCCTACTGGCAAGACGATGTCGATCGGTTCCGGCGCCTGCTGGCCCCCGGCGGCTATAATCCCGCATCGGCGGCATCTTCAAGGAGTCCGAACATAGGAGGAACCACCAGCGGTGGAGGAATATTTCCAGGAGCCGCAGGTTCCGGAGGCGCGAGCCCCGGCGCTTTCGGCACATCCCCCCGCTTCCCTCCCCAGACCAAGGCGGCTCGCAGGTCCTCTGCGTTTGGAGCTTCTGCAGGTGCCGGAGGCGGATCCGGTGGGTCCGGTACCGCAAGCTTCGGCAAGGCGGAAGTGAACAGCCGCGATCATGCGGGACTGACCATTCTCTTGCGCGCCTCGGCCTCGTCGTTGCCATCCTCCGTCGCATTTGTGCGCGCCCTGCTCGACCACCCGGCGGTCGATATCTACGTACGCGACCCTGAGAGCGGCTGGAATGCGCTTCACCGAGCACTATACGCTGGAAACATATCGGTGGCGCGCCTCCTCCTCGCCAAGGAGCGCGCAGACCTTGCGGACAGCGCAGCCTTCGTCGCGGGGGGCTCCTCGATCTCCCGTATCGGGCAGCTCATCAAGACCAAGGATCATGAAGGGAACAGCCCTTTCGACCTCCTCGCGGCGTCCATCGGAGAGCGCGCCCTGCCGAAGGATGGGGATGTGCTTGAGAGATCCCAGTCGCTCTCTGACGACGGCTCAGAGGGCGAGGAGCCGTTGTTGGTACAAAGAGGCGCATCGTAAGCCTTTCATATCCATATTCCTGCTATACTTGCTGCGTCTGGACGCTCAGGTTTCTGACATTGCTCGATATAAATAGTGTCGCCGGACGTCTGCAAGCCCGAGTGGATGGTGACGAGCTGTTCATGTTTGGAAGCAACAAGAACATGTCCCTAGGAGTCGGCGACGAGTCTGATCGGCAGTACCCGGAGCGAGTGCATCTCCGCCGACCAGACCATCTGTTTCACAGATTCTACGATGAGCTCCTCGAACAGACCGACCGCGACCGACCTGCCCCCGGATCGCTGAAGTTGGATGAGCTGCCAGCGATGATCCTCACGCGGCCCCTAGAGATCCAGGATGTGGTGTTATCCAAGTTCCATAGCGCCGTCCTAACGACTGACCCCATCTCGAACCTATATATATGCGGAGTAGGACGTGGCGGCCGACTTGGCTTGAGCGATGACCAAAGGGTCCGCTTCACCTATGTCCCAGTCCAGGGCGGCCTGGCGGACAGAAAGGTGGTCCAGGCTGCCCTGGGACAAGATCACTCTATGGCTGTCACCGACACGGGAGAGTTGTGGACATGGGGATCCAATGCTTGCTCTCAACTCGGCTACTCACTGCCTCCACCCACCAAGGCGGATGAGGTACCGATGAGTCTTACTCCACGCCAAGTCTTCGGCCCCTTGAGAAAGGAGACTGTCGAAGGGGTAGCCGCCTCTGCCGTCCACTCTGTCGCGCACACCGGTACTTCGCTTTATTGCTGGGGGAAGAATCTTGGGCAGCTCGCTCTTATGGATTCTGACTCGAGGTCTCTCGAGTTTCAACCCATCCCCCGCAAGGTGGCCGCGTCGCTCTTCTCATGCCCAATCGCCATGGTCTCGGCTATTGACAAGGCCACCGCCGTTCTCCTCACGAACCACACCGTCTGCGTCTTCACGAGCTACGGCTACAACATGGTGAAATTTCCGACCGTGGATCCCTTCACGAACTACCGCATGCGGAGCTTCGTCCCGCGGATTCGAGGCGTCGCGTGCGAACACAGTGGCCAGGCTCACAAGATCTGCCACATCGCTGCGGGCGGTGAGACCATTGCAGCCGTAACCGGTCGAGGGGATCTTTTCGTCATGGGCCTTAATCTTGGTAGCGCTGGTGACGCCAACTCCTCGGCATCCACTACCAACCCGTCCAAGATCAAGGAGGCCGTGGGCCAGCCGCAATGCATCTGGAGTGCGAGGAAGGATGGGGTGCGGTCTGTGGGTGTGGGTGAGCACGGTTCTGTGATCATCTGCACCGAGTCTGGTGCTGTATGGAGACGGGTGAAACGAGCCACGGCTAAGGATGCGTATACCGGAGCGGCTGCCTCATCAGCAGACCTCAAACGCAAGAAGGACTTCAAGTTCCAGCGCGTACCCTACATCTCGAAGGTCGTCGGCGTCCGGAATTCCGCGTTTGGTGCCTTCGCCGCCGTACGTCGCGACTCGCACGTCATGAAGGAGCAGATCTCCATCGATAAACAGACGATTTGGGACGACCTCACTCCACTGATCTGTCTTTTTGGATTTTCCTCATCGGAAAAGAGCCTCACAAACGAGCGTGCATTTAATCTCAGAGCGGTGCCGAACTCTCAGTGTCAGCTTCCTAGGGCCCTCTTGAGGTCATCAGACCTTGAAGAGGACCTGATCCGCCACCTGGCAAGCGCCGGTCTTGACATCAAAGACTACGACGCCACGATACGCTCGTCGTCCCACCCGGATATCAAGATCCCGATTCACAGCTGGATCTTATCCGCTAGGAGCCCGGTATTCCGTGCCGCTTTTGCTAAATATCGCGCCGCTGGGTCCTACGCATCTGACGACTTCTTCACCATCGAACCTGCCGATGGCAAAGCAGAAATAACCGTAACAGCCCTCGACTTGATAACGGTGTTGAACCTTGTGATCTATCTATACCTAGACCAGGTCGTTGCGTTTTGGAACCTGCCAAGACTTCCTTCGGCGCAAACGCAGAAATATCGCCAGATCCGCGTCGATCTCATGAAGGTGGCGGCAAAACTGGGCTTGTCCAAACTCGAGGCTGCCGCTCGAATTCAAAACGAGCCCACCAAGTCCATGGCTGCTGACCTTGATCTGGCTCATCAAGACTCCGAGTTCATGGAAGAGGGCGACGTGGTCATAGAACTCAACGGAGACGAGGCCACGGCCCACAGTGCCCTTCTCCGCCGACGATGCCCATACTTCGAGGGATTCTTCCACGGCAGATCTGAGGGCATGTGGCTGGCGACGCGTCGGGATGCGGCTGGACCGTCTGGTCGAGTATCGATCGACCTGAAGCATTTCGACCCTGAGCCTTTTGGATACGTCTTGCGTCATTTGTACGGTGACGTTGGGGAGGAACTGTTCGACTTAACCGTTGTGCCTACGTTCGACGACTTCACAGACCTGATCATGGACATCCTGGCAATAGCGAACGAGCTGATGCTCGACCGGCTGTCCAGAGTTTGCCAGAAGGTCATGGGCCGGTTCGTCACGACTCGTACCATCGCGGGGCTCCTTAACGAGATCAGCCCATGCTCGGTGACAGAGTTTAAGGACGCGGGTCTGGAGTATATCTGCATGCAGATTGAGACCATGCTAGAGAATCACTTGCTCGAAGACCTCGACGAGGAGTTGCTCTTGGAGCTGGATGAGGTGGTCAGGGACAACCAACGGGCTCATTGTCCCAACGCGAGCGGCACATGGACTGAAGAGTCGCTTCACCAGAGAAACCCCGCTCTGGCGACGGACATCCAAGAGGAGAGGCAGATCCGCGTGAAGGAGATGGCGTTCAAGGCCACTCAGAGAGACGACGAGAAGAAGCTCTCGACCTCCTTCAAGGCCAGGGCAGGCAGCCTCGATGACGGTTCTTTGAACACCATCCCAGCGACACCGGACAAGACCGAACGGGCCAAGAAACCTTCTGGCCGGAATGAGCCCTTCAGTCCAAGCCTGAGGCCGAAGGCGTCTGCTGCGGATCTGATGTTCGACATGGACGATGATGAGGAGTACGTGACCATTAGCCCCTTTGCGAAGCCTCGGCAAGCCGAAGCAGTGAGTGGCAGCCCCAAGGTACCACAAAAAGAAGAGCAGGAGGTCTCGAGAGGAGAGCAGCCATCAAGCCCCCAGGTCTCTCGTCAACTCGAAGCTACCGCGCGGCGGCCCTCGGGATCTGCCTCCAACCCTGTGTCCACAGCCCCCACGAAGTCCCCAGGAAGCCCCTGGCAGCCCAGTTCGTTGGCGACGGAAAAACTGGACCTCCGCAAGATCATGACGGAAACGTCAACGGCCAGACAGTCCGCGCTGTCGGCCGGCCTGGCTGCGGCTTCTCCGAAGACCTCACAGACCCCACGCAGGGCTACACAGGCCGCAAAGCCTTCACAGCAGGAGAAAAAGAGACAACTACAAGCCGCCCAGGAGGCAGCGGCAGCCCTGGAATCAAGCAGTGGGAAGGCCACCGGCGCATGGGAGACCCCTCGGCCAGCCCCCGGACCCGCGGCCTCCAGCCCATGGAAGGCCACCCCGACGACTCCAAAGACCAGCCTCAAGGACATGCTGGCTCCTGCCACCGCCGCGGCGCCTATAGCACCGCCCAAGCCGCTTGTCGCGACAGAGTCTTCTGCGTACCGCCGCACCGCCTCGCCGGATACCAGGTTCCCAGGCCAGTCACGAAAGCCCAAAACAGGACCGCAAACCCAACCATCGCCGTCCTCGCCTGCTCCATCCCCACAACAACCCTTAACTCCACACTCCAAATCCTACATTCCGTCACCCTCGGCAGCGGCGGCTAAGGCCGCGTCAGCTGGGGATGGAGGCGGCCTCCTGCTGAGCATGGCCGACATCATAGGCCAGCAGCGGCGCGAGCAGGAGCTCATGCGCGAGGCGGTCGCGAAGCGCAGCCTGCAGGAGATACAGCAGGAGCAGGAGTTCCAGGAGTGGTGGGACCAGGAGAGCCGGAGGACGCAGGAGGAGGAGGCAAGGCGACTCGCGAGGGAGGCGCGCGCTAGGGGACGAGGGGAGGGAGGCGGAGGCGGAGGAGGTGCCGGTGTCGGCGCTGGCGCACAGGGAGGGGACGGGCCTGAGGGTGGAGGTGGAGGCGGTGGCGGACGTGGTAGGCGTGGACGGAGACTCGCCCGTGGTGGTAACGGCGGCGGCGGAGGTGGTGGAAGTGGGCCGGGCCAGTCGGCGGCGGCTTTGAGCCCGGCTGACAAGACTGCTGCTGCTACCGTGCCGAACGCTGGTGCCGTCGCTGGCAACGCTGTTGGCACCGCCGACGCTTCCGCTTCCGGGAGACCGGCCGTTGGCGGCGGTGGTGGCAGCGGTAGCAATGGCAGTGCTGCGCAGAGAGGGAGGGGCAGGAGCAGGGGCGGCGGTGGAGGAAGAAAAGTAGGGGGAGGTGGAGGTGGTGAGATCAAGTCTTGAGTTGGTATGATGCTTCAACTGCTTCAACTCCGCGTGCGCGCTGCGATAAAAGTTTGTTCTGATGCTGAGATCGTCAGGCACACGAAACGCGCGTGCTTTCTTCATGAGTGTATATTCTCCGCCGTATATAAGCTGCTGCTGCGTTGGGGACGTAACAGTAATCTTAAGCGTTATACCTTTTTTGTTCTCTGTTGTTTCAGGGTTACAAGTTGCCACCCGGGAATTGGTACACTGAACCACGTACATCGTTGACAGGAGCCAGGAGGTTCTCGCTCTTCCGAGGCTGCGGAATCCCAGAGGCGATGATCCCGATTCTGGCCCCGAGGCTTGTCGTCCCACGTTGGCTCCGTGGTCGACAGGCTCGGCAACCAAACTCGAATAGATCGACCTGATCGGGACGGCTTCCTGCAGGTGCAAAGGAAATACAACATGCCTGTTTATTCCGTATTGTTCAATTACCCATCGTGAAGCGACTTCAAGGTCGAAAGTACCTAGGTAAGGACAGAAAAGAGATGCAGGAAGACTATTTGAGAAGGGAAGCACAACAGGATAAACCAAACGGCCAACCTTTCTATTCCCAGTCGTTGGACAGGGCAGGTCCGCCCAGTTTCGTTGGACATGAAAGAATAAGAAGTCATAAAAAAAAGAGAGGAGGGGAAAAATTGACATTTGCCCGGGCAAATGCATAGGTACCTGGGAACCTACACCTCCGTGCCAGGTAATGATGCCGCGCTTGCGTGTCGTAGCCGCCTCGCGCTCGCCGCCGCCACCACGACCACTTATATCCCTCAAGCGGCACGTCTCGCTTTCCTAGCTGTCCACCTTGAATCATCCGCTTTCATTGAAACAACGCGACGACACACGCACGGCCCTGACAGACAGCCCATCGCTCGGCCGTCATATCTACCCAAGAAAAACCACCGCAAGCAAATCTCTTACCTCCATCCCCACCTCACCCATCCTCCAACCCAACACGGCCAAACACCAATCGAAAGCTGCTGACACCTGCCTAGACATGTCAGACACCCACAGTAAAGCTCAGTAACTAACCCCGCCCGCCTGCCTATAATAATCGCTCGGCGCGCTCGGCCCCCCGTCCGACGCCCCAGCACCAGCACCACTACCCGCCCCCGACGGCGGCACGTAAGCCCTATACTGGGGCTCGCCGCCGGGGCCCGGTGCAGAGGGGCCTCCTCCATGCCCAGACGGCGGTGCGGCGCCAGCCAAGCGACTAGGAAGGGTGAACCTCGCGTCTCCGCCGGCGCCGCCCAGGACCGGGGAATAGACACGGCTGGCGGCGCCGACGGGCGGGGGCGGGGCGGCAGAGGTGGGCTGCAGCGGGGGAGGGGCGGAGCTGCCGCCGGCGCCGCTGAGGTCTGAGTCGTCGTAGCCGTGGCCCATGTACGGGTTCGGCGCTGACGACTGTTGTTGTTGTGATTGGACCTGGTGGGTCGAGTAGGTGGTGTACTGATACGGCTGTGGTGCCTTCCCACCGCTGCCGCCGCCGCCGCCGAGGTTGAGAGGCGCGGGCGTGGCCGAGGGGCTAGCTGACGCGCCTGCGCCGTATGGCTCGTCTGGGGAGTAGACTGACGACGAGTACGTGGCCGCTGAGGAAGGGTTGTGCGGCGCGATGGGCGAGTCGTATACGGAGGTGGACAGCTCCTGCGGGTTGCCGTAGGTGCCCTGTTGAGGCTGCTGCGAGTAACCGGTGGTGACGTAGGGCATAGGCGGCGGTGGAGAGGAGACTGGATGAGGTCTTTGTTGCTGCTGTTGTTGGGGAGCTTGTTGGTGATGCTGCTGGGTTTGCTGTGTTTGCTGCTGAGTCTGAATCGGGGCCGGCATTGGCTTGACCGACTGCGGCGGCAGACGGCCTCCGGCGGCACCGCCGACGGGGGGCCCTTGATCTCGCGGGGGGAAGTGCTGGGGCTGCTGCTGCTGAGACGGTGGCGGACCGCCGCCACCTTGAGGCGGCACTTCGGCGCCGGCTACATAGAATGGTGCGGCGCCTGGCCCGGGAGCCGCTCCTGGCCGCTGGAAGTTGGGAGATGGCGTTGACTGCGGCGGGTACTGGGCTTGGTCTGTGGGAGAGACAAAACTTAGACGACGGCACGTGGACGTGGGGTGCGGCATGAGCTAAACGACCTTCACTCACCCTGAGAGGGCCCGGGCGTGTAAAACCGTTGAGGGTCCTGCTGTGGTGCGTTCATCGGCTGGTATGGCCCGCTGGGGCCGCTGGGCCCGCTGGGCCCGCTGGGACCACTGGGACCGCTGGGACCGCCGGGGCCGCCGGGGCCGCCGTAGGCCTGGGGTGGGCGAATGGCGTATTGGTGGTAGTTTGGCTGGGGCGGGTGGGACATGGAGGTTTCCAGGAGGGCCTCGTAGTCTCGCCGCGCCTTGATAAACTTCTCGTTGAGTTGAGTGAAGTCATCTACAAGTTATGTGTGTGTTAGCAGGTGTACTTGCTGCCTTGCTGGACAGTCCCACGGCATCAAGACGAAGATGTTGGGCATGAAGCACAACACCAGACCAGGATGCCATACCTTTCTTTTGGGAGTACTTTTCTATCAGCTTGATAAGCTTGGGTCGGATTGCCGAGGATTGCTGGTAGAGTTTCTACAAGGATAGATAGAAATTAGGTTAGCACCGTATAATATCGGCATCGAGCGGCTGGTGGGATGAGGATGAGGAAGAATTCACCGTGATCTCCTCGCTATCTTCGTCCTTAGAAGCGGTGCTGAGCAGAGCCAGCAACTTCTCAACGTTCTTAATCTCAGAGAACACCTCAGCCTCCATCTGGGCCTCGCGTTGCAGCTCGTCCGGGGTGGGGTCGGCCAGCTTCTCGACGTAGTTGAGCGGGAAGATGCCCGTCCTGCCCTTGAGCGACCCCCGCCACCAGTCCTTGTACACAGACTCGATCACTGCGATCACGTCGCCCTTCTTGAATTCAAGCTCGCCGTCCTCCGACGGCACGAAGTCAAAGAGCGCCCGCACCCGGGAGACCGTGGCGGCCGTATTACCCGTTACCGACTGCTGTAGAGGTTCTTGCTGCTGCTGTTTTTGCTGTTGGGCCTGTGACTGCGACTGCGCGCCGCCGCTTGGCCCCGCTGCGGAACCACTGGCAGTCGCCGGAGCCTTGCCGGCGGCCGCGGAGGATGGCCCAGCTGTGACAGGCGCCTTCTTGCGCTCCTCTTCTTGCAAGGAGAGCGTCAGCGCCATCTGCAGCTCCTCCTCCTCCTTCTGGCGGTCGAGGGCCGTGAGCGAGTTCTTCTGCGGGGCCGAGGGAGGCTGAAGCTGCGGGTTCGACTGCTTGAGCCTGAAGTAGGCGTCGTACATGATGCCCAGGTCGGTGTCGTCCTTGAACATATCAGACCACTCCTTCGTTCGCTCTAGGATCTTGGCTTTGACCTGGGTGTGCGTGTTGCGGTCGTTCGCTAGCTTAAGCAGAGCCTCGGTGAATGCCCGCGATGCGAGCTCCCGGTGCATCGGCTTGCCGCAGTTCTGGCTAAGTGCGTTCGCGAGCTTTTGTTCGGGATCCAGTCAGCTAGGTACCTAGGTAGTGTTCTGCCGCCGATCTTCCCACTAGATCATTCGATAGCCATAGACAGCCATAGACAATACCCGCCCATCGCTTCGGCCCATGTCTATCATCTAGCGTCGTCACAACTTGGCACCGACATACCTCCAATGTGTAAAGCTGCACGTTTGCGTTCCGATGTGCCAGGCGCCGTATCAAGGCTTGGACGGACTCCTTGGCTCCGTTCTGGTCGTTCGTAGCCTGATCGCACACCTCCATGATCGCGCCCCAGTCTTCTGACGTGAGGTTCTCGTCCGTCGCCTTGGCTGTCCCACGTAACCAACAGAATCCTTTGTTAGCTTTGCTCGGCCATTTCGCTGTCGGAAAAGCGATGGTTCTCGGGTTAGAAAGATGCCTTACCGATGGACGCATCGTACGGCGACGGAGCTTGACTTCGGAACATGTTGGGCGAACTCTCTCTCTCTCTCTTGCTAGCTGCTGGTCGGTCGGTGTTGGTTTGCTGGCCACTGAGGTCGTCGGGAGGGTTTCGGGCGAATCCTCGCACTCGATTACTTTTTGCGACCGCGACCTTTCTAGCCTAGTTCTGTCGCTGGCGTTTGGGAGCAAGGGAGCCGCTGTGAGGCAGGGAGGGTAGAGCGGAGGAAGCGGAGCCACGAGAGTTTTGTCAAGTGGGAGTCTGGAGGGCGTGGAGGGTTGCGCAAGCGAATGAACAAGTTGCGTGGGGTGTTTTCCCGGGAGAACAGGTGGTCCTGTTCTGGTGCTGTCCTGGTAGTGTGGCGGCGGGTTTCTGGTGAGTGTCGGGTAATAATACCAAACAAATGCCCAGAGCAGAGTGATAAACAAGCTGCAGCCTCACTGATCATCCGCACATCATCGTCGAGGTCACCCAAGCCCAAGGCCGCTTTCTGGGATATGAGTTGGCGTGGTTGGTTAGCTCCGACGCCCCGTTGCGTGGACTGCTTGCGCCACACCCCACCTTCACCTCTGTTCGTGCTAGCACCAGGGAGGCTTGGCGGTCTATTTCAGCGGTTACAGTGCTCCGGGTAGAAAGTTCTCGGCCTCAAACAATGGCACAATGCTGTCGCTCCGAGAGCTGTCGTCAGCTTGATGTCGTACACCTTTCCCATTTGAACTTATACACAGCCGTCATGGCCCGATATTGCTGCCTGAGGCCATCGCCGTCGTGTATTTCATATTGGACCAGCTACACGAAGCTCGAAGCATGGCTGCATGCTTGCGCGTATAGCTGTTGGGGCGGGTGACATCATGGCGCAACTTGTCTTTCCTGGGACCAGGGTACCTCAGTTTCTTCCTACGTTTCTTTGCTGGTGGGTAGAATATCACGGACGTGGATGGAATAAACTAAATAATCGAGCCAGATCTATGAGACTTGTTTTTCTCGTATATATAACTTGGTTTCTATAGTATTTCCGAACGGAGGCCGGTTGCAAAAATGGCGAGAGGGAAATACGCAGACACGCGGGGTGTTTGGTGCATACAGTGTTCGTTAAGGACTGAGTTTACAAAGCGGCACATTTATATAGAACACTTCCCAAATACGCCGCTTTACAGAGGAAATTACCAGACAGGGCGCCTGGAGGGACAAGTAAACGGAAGGTTATAGAACTACCTAGTACCAAGGTACCTAGGTACCTACCACGCTGTCATGTACGGGATGTATTCGATACTTGTCATTTTTCAAACCGACCTCCGTACGAGTCGGCCTCTCTTGGCCTTGCTGTTCTTTCTCGGCCCTTGTTACGGCGCGAGCTCCCAGAAATATCAAGTGGCCGAACTTGATCTTCTCGTCCTTTTTGGTGCAAGCGGGTGGGAGCTCCTTGTGCTAAATCGTGACAGCCCTTATATTGATCCGTTGCTGAGGGATGCTACCACTACAAAACAATCATCTGTCGAACCAGGTGCTATCTCGGCATGACATACCATTGTATCTCTCTTCATGATACATATCCAGTCTCAATGGTTTTAGATACTCGCAGAGATACCTCATCGTGCCTCCCCGGGAAGGTTTTTGGTCTATGATTCAAGACCCCTTTTCTTACTCCTGGCGCTCCCGGCCCGGCGAATCAACCCAACCAGCCACCCTCGCTCAAGCATACACGCTGAGTACCCCTCTACCACTCTACATACTCGTTCACCGAGCCCAGCCTTGGCCAGTCGTCATACTAGCTTGCTTGCCGCAAAACTGCCACCGCGCCTACCCGAGAGAATGCCGCCTGCGGAGATGACAGCGTCAGCCAGAGGCATGAGGCCGTTCATCAGTAAAAAGGGGCGGAAGCATCTAAAAGTAAAGCAGGAAGGCGGAAGTGGAACAAAAAACGAGAAATGGGATCAAAAAAGAGGAACGATGTTGGAATGGGGATGATGTTTTGTGATCACAAGGGGCAAGCAGTCTATGTGTAATCATTGATATCATACATCCCGCCGTCTTGTCTTGTCTTGTCTTTCTGACTACCCACAGTTGACGGGAAGAAGAGTCTCCTGAAATATGAAGAGAGAGAAGAAGAACACACCCACCTTCCAAAAACACCGCGGCTATTTCAAAGGAACGGAACGGAAGATTTGAGGGAGTTTAAATCCAAGGGGAGAAGGAATCAAAGGAAAGGAAATTCCAAGGACAAAGAGATCGTACTGAGCAGCCGGTCGAGCAAACGCCGTTCGTAATGCGATGCCTTCTCCGTGACATGCTTCGTCTGTTCTGTTGTCGTCCAGCTCTTTGATTTCACAGGGCGGCACTGCTTAACTGACCTGACGACTGACTGTTTATGTCTTGAGACTTACAAATAACCCGTAGAGCGGTGGATTACGCAGCCAGCGCAGACAGAAATACCGATGCAGCAGTAGACGACTACTCGTCGGGCGATGTGAGGCCGTTATGAAGGGGGAACGAAAGCCGGCACTGTGAAGAAAAGTAGACCATTTCTTCCGAAACTCATATTTCACTTCACCAACCCCGACGTGCACCCCGACCAGAGGGGTCGTAGCCTCCCCTCTCAACGCCGCTGGAGCCAGAGCCAGAGCCAGAGCCGGCGGCCCTGCCGGCGGAGCTGCTGCCGCCCCGTCCTTCTTCCAGACTCCGCCGACCCTGTTCCTTCTCCAGCTCGGACATATCGAACAGGAGGGGCTCCTCGTCGGCCTCGTTGTCCCCGGTTCCTCGAGAAGTGCTCCTCCCTCCGCTGCCGCCACTGCCACCGCCACCGCCATATCTTCCGCCGGCGGATGTCGGACCAGTGAAGCTGCCGCGAGACGAAGACGACGAGTGCGGAGCGGGCACCGGTCGACCTCTGCTGCTGCCGCTCACCGCCGCCCGTGAGTAGCGCAGCCTGTATGGGTGGCCGCCGCCCGGTGAAGCCGTGCTCTTCCCTCCTGAGAGCAGCGTAGAGGAGGGCTTGCTGGGGTCATCCTGATCGTTCGAAGACCCGGACCTCGCCCCGGTGCCCGCAATGATGGACGCGGAGGGCCGAATCTCGGCCGCGGGCTGCAGCGGCAGCGGCGGGGCATCATCGCCAGACCCTGCATCCATGCCCAGCAAGCTGCTCAACGTCGGCGGCTCCCCTCGCTCGTCCGCACCCAGACTAAGGCTACGGTTGCCCGCGAAGGGCATGTCCGCCAGGACGTCGTCGTCGTCGCCGATCAAGGCGCGGTGCTGCTGCGCTACCGAACTCGCTCGACGGTTGGTCTGCAGCAGCCGCGGTGAGAGCGGGATGTCGATGGCTGTAGTGGCGCTCTCTTGTCTGGAGATGCCTGGGGCCACAGAAGTGCTGGAGCTGCCCCCTGAGCTCTCGCGGATCGTTGACTCTGTCGCAATCGCTGCTACTGAGGCGCGGTGCGCGGCAGCTTGCGCATGCTGGTGTGCCTGGTGGTCTTCGATTGTGGCGTGCTCGCTAAGACGCGACGGGATGGCGGGTGTGTGTGGCGTGTGTGGCGACAGAGGCTTGCTGGGCGAAGATGAAGCTGACAATGATGCTGGGTTCACCATCCCTGGCACGCTCGTCAGTTGACGACTTGACGAGCTTGACGAGCGCTGCAGATGCATCGAGGACGTCATTGAGTCGGTGAGGGCGTTGTTGGATTCGCGCATCATCTGGAACTTGGAGAGCTGGGCCACCGTACGCTTGGTCGAAGCCTCACCACGCTTGGTCGAAGGCTCAAAGCTGCGCAGCGTCTTCTTGCTCTCCAGGATCTTCAGGAACTCGGAGATGTTATCGTCGTCCGTCTGCACCGAGCCAGAGCTGGTGCCCGCGGCCTCAGCCAAGAGTCCTGAGCCGGGTTGGGCCGACGACGAGAGGCTCTGTTTTCCGCTGCTGCCTTGGTCGTCATCACCCGCCTTGCTAGTCCCGCCGAACGACAACCTGCCGCGCCGGTGGGTGAAGCTGCTGCTGTACCGGCTGGGCTGCTTGGACGAGGGGCTCCCTGTTGTGTCCGGTGCCGCTATCGGGGCCCCACGCAGCGACGCCGCCATGCCAGCCGTCAGCGACGTCCGATTCCGGGGCTGGTGAAGGCCGCCGAGGGCTGACTGCCGGGTTAGTGAATGAGGGGATGCCGGCGGCTCCCCGTCGTTGACCCTGGGTGAGCCCGAGAGTGAACCAGCCTTGAAGGGCTGGAACGACACGGATGGGCGACGTCCCATTCCATCAAGAGCCCGCAAGGAGGGCCGGTTCATCGAGGCATGTCCGGTGATGGGCAAAGAATGGGGCGGATCTGGGTCGCCCCCTCCATGCGTTGACTCTGTAGGAGAGCTTGTGTCCGACCCAATGGGCTTTATCGCCTTGAGTGCGGACAAGGGGCTGGTTCCAAGCGGCCCGGCGCCGTGGAAAGTAGACAGACTGCCGTAGGTTTGCTGCTCTGGCTGGTACCTGTCGTCCCTGCGAGAAGGTAGGGAGCCCAAGTCTGTGTACGAGTCTCTCCGGCCCGCATGCCTTTGAGGTAGCGAGGGCTTGAAGAGTTGGTCGTCGACGCCCATAAACCTGGAGCTTAGGAGCGTCTCGGAGTCGTCGACCCGGAAATTGCTGTCGTTGCGGTACGTGACTGAGGCGGAGAACCTGCCGACTGGAACCTCCAAATCGCCAAACATGTAGTCGGTGACAGCATCCCGACCATCGTGCAGAGGCTGCCGGAGCAGGTCATATCCGCCAGCTTCGACGTCCCCAAATGAGAAGCGACAGCGAACTTGCAGGGCTGAGTGGCCTCCCTTGGCAATGGAATGCTGCGAGAGCTTCCAGGCGGGCATCACCCGGGTTGTGACGAACAAAGAGCGGAAGAAAACAATGCTCCTCTTGTAGATCGTCGGCAGGGTGTGGCCGAAGTCCTCAGTGTCGTCGCTGGGCAGGCACTTCAGCTCGATGCGCCACCGTTCGAGCACGACGTCCGTGTGGCGTTTCCGGCCCTTAGAAGACGAGCTGCCGTCGCTGGACGACTCGAACGAGTTCAGAGCATCTAGCACGTCCCATGGTTTCCCGTTCTCGTCTATCACTACCAGGCTCTGGCTCGACGAAAGGGCCGAGGCATCGAGGTACGTCTCGATCACCATCGGGGGCGGCCGATTCTCGAAAGAGCCGCACGTCTTCCATACCCTCATTTCTTCCCTGAAGTCGTCGATCTCGTCGGTCTCGATTTGGAACTGGCAGAAGATGGGTGTTAGGTTAGTCTGTGCCAGCGAAACAGCACCCAGATCAAGGTGTAAGGTGTAACTGATAACAGTATCACGACTCGGAGGATGGGCTGTATTGAGTCCTTCTGTTCTGGCGCTCCACGTACCCATTTGCTCGTCTTCCTTCCGTCTGACTTCCTCGGGCCAGCAATTGGCGTGGTGATGATTCGAGACTGGAGGATCAGGACGGCGGCCTTGGAGTGGAAGTTCTGCGTTCGGATGGTGTGTTAGCAAGTCGAACTTAGAAGAAGCATAGCTGCGGAGCCTAGCTGCCAGTGCTCATCACCGTGAGGTATCCTACTCACCTGGATTATCTGGTCTAGCTTCTTAATAGACTCGCGGGATATGCCAGACACCGAGCCTTCTGAAGGTTCTATAGGACCGGAGGTCACATCTTGGCCGGCAGCACTGGATGTTGCTCGAGAGCGAGTACCGGCTCCTACAGGGTCCCTTGGGTTGTTCGTCCGTGTAGGGTTGGTCTGAGGAGATGATGCGGGCGAGGAGACCCGCGGAGGGAAGCGGGACTGCTGATGCATTTCTCTAGGTTGATTGCGCGAGCGTGTGCGCGGCGTGCGGGCCGGAGGGCGGCTCCAGAGGCGGTCCAAGGTTCCGAGGACAAGACTTGTGATTTCGTATTTGTATGTAAGTGACGGCTGGAGGTCCTTAGAGGTTCCTAGAGGTCCCCGCGCGCTTGTTGCGGGAGGGATACCGGCCAGGGGGCGGCGCTCGAGCGTTCGGGAAGGAAGACGGCGGGTGGGCGGCGGTGCGAGGCGACGGGCTGTCGACCTGATTTCCTAGGCGGGAAAGGATTCCTGACCAGCTGAAGCCTGCCTCTCCATTGTCGTGCTCATGAGAATCTCTAGGTAACAATTCATTCGGCGGTTCCGCGGCTACGGGGAAAGAGGAGAACTAGCCAGAAGTTGCAGCGACTAAAAATGAAGAATAAAATGAAAATAAAATAAAGAAGAAACGCTCGCCGCCTCTACTGGAGCTGCTGGAGCTGCTGGAGCTGCTGAAGCTGGAACAGGCAGAATCGAATAACTGTTGCACTGGGGGAAGTTTGCGCGTGTGTCCCAGGAGAGTTCGCCGACGAGGGAAGCGGTCCGAACTTCTAACAGGCGGTCCTAACTAGCTGGTCGAGGCGGTGGTCGCGGTACGTGGGTAGTAGTTGAGGTACTAACAGGCAACGGCGGGCGGAGGCGGCTCACTTGCACCCGTATGGACGCAACAGTGCCCCAGGAACTGCCCCAGGAACCTTGCAGGGCAGGGTCTCGGGTACCGACCTAGCAATGAAGCGCGGCGGGCGTGGCGGAATCAGTGGCTCCCACTCACCCACTCACTCACTGAACGTACAAAAGGCACGGACGGAATAGGCACGATCGATAGCATAAAAACGAAACAATGGTCAAAGATGAAAAAGTGCCAAATGTCGATAGGGGTGTAGGGACTAGCTCTCGGCGGCTGGACGATGCAGAAAGGCTAAAATCGAGGAGCACAGGGCGGAGTCAAAGGGTGGTGACCAGGGGAGCTTGGGCTTGTTGAGGGTCACCCTGGAGCCCTCGTGATGTTGTCAACCGGGAAGATAACTGAACTGAACGGGGCAGCTATCTTTAGTCACGGATTCATATCGATTGCCGATCCCCCAATTCCAATGCCTGCCCGCAGCGCAGCCCAGTGCGGCTCCGATATCCACCCGAAAATCAACAAGAGGGCGATCAAAGACTCGAAGATAGCTACGCTGAGCTACGATAGCTTGAATATGAGCGCGGAAGATGGCCAAGCAGAATCAAGGACGGGAAGCCGATTGATACGTGGTGCGGATGGTGCCAGTTGAGTGTGGTCGGTGGACGGTTGCGCCGATTTTGGCGGTTGGTCCGCTAGCGACAGGCGCCTCAGTGCTATGTGTTTGTCCGTGGCGGCGTGAAAGAGTAGTAGTGATCCCTTGCATGACACCGCCGACCTACTCAAGATCAACAACAAGAGCTACAACTTACTTACTTCATAAGCGATTGAACACAATAGCTGCATGTGTTGCAGCATGGCATGAACTGCAGCACTCGAACGACCGAGTCCGATTACGACAAACCTATGAGCGGTGCTCATCACCCCCGCACCGCACAAAGCACACACCATTGGAGGTTGAGCGGTTCAGTGGGACATCTGATCGATCGAACTGGTCCGGCCCTTTTGTCCACCTCTTCTTGCCGCTACCCCCCGTCGATTGTCCTCTTCCGCAAGGCACACATCCCGTCCAGGCACTCACAGGGACAAGCCGCCTGCTGGTCCAGAACATGCACCACGGTCAAGCTTAAACGGAGGTTTGTACGGGTTAACGTCCAGTCACACCACACAACACCGTGCCGTGTGCTTGTCTGTGTACCTGCCTGTGAATACAACATCCCACGACCTTCTTAGTAAGAATATTCTGTGCACCATCGCCGCCGTCCAATAGCTTGCTTCAGTCAAGCCGCATGGGCTCGGTAAAGGCCTAAGCTCTAGATAGGTATAATTTGCACATATGGTTGGCGAGAGGGGCAGATTCACGTAAGACGAAGTCGCAAAAGTGCAAGAAGAGCTCCCATCAGTGGCTCTGACACCATTCTCGGTAACTTAACTGAGCTATCAAAGCTGACTCATCATCGGGCCACCTTCCCAGAGATGGGCAAGACATCCATCCGCCATCCCTCCATCCAGCAGCAAGCAAACAAGCCAGAGGCACTTCTTCTGAGCCCCGAACATCGGCCTGGAAGCAACAGCCTCCTGGACCCCTCACATGATCACTCGATTGCTCCCTTTGTTGGCCTAGGCCGTCGAGGCCCGCCTGAAACTTCCCGTCAAGCGAGGAGGCCCAAAGAATGAAGGAATGCGAGGACCCTGCTGGCTCCGTGTCGTCCATGATTATGCATGTAAACTATCTGACCAACAAACATCACGAATAAGCCCGCCCAACTGGCAACAATTATGCGTGATTCCGCAGTTGGCTCCATTTTCTACTTGAACCCAGCACGTGGCCAGCTCAAGCATAATTCTGCAATCTTGGGCAGCGATGGCGAGCCGGCCACCCCCCTGCACAGTGTTGTGAGCACAAACAGACCGTTTTATGGTGCTCCAGGAACAGGAAGACGTTATTTGTACTCATTATGCAGATATAAGTGATAAGGTCACCAATAAGCCCAGATTTTTTTTCTAGTACACCTTCATGTGTTTGTGGGTAGATCTAGTGACAAAGTGATGCATCCGTGTCTTGAATAGCAAAAGCAGTCTACAACAGCAGGAGAGAAAGAAAGACAGAGCATGCGAGCATCTACTCTATCCTGGGTACATGCGCGTATGTGTATCTGCGAATAAAAGCCCAAAAAAGGGGGCAGGGGACCCAGCAAAACTGGACTAAACTCCAGGAATATACCAATAATATTACTCCTCATCGCCCTCGCTCCAAGCATTCATCCACCCCATACTCCCGTCCCGGAAGCGGGAAGCAGCAGAAAAGCCAAGCATACGCATCGCAGATGGATGAAAACCGCTCTCAACCCCAGCGGCGCCCAAACGCAGGGTCGACCACCGGCGGCGGCTTATCGCCCTCCCTCCGCTTGCGCATAAGTCCGCCGAGGGTTCGGACGTCGGCATTGGCCGTGCCGTGATCGACGCCGTCGCCGAGGCCGGTGTCGACGCCGCCGCCGCCGCCGCCGCCGATTCCGTGGCCGAAGAGCGCCAGCATTTCCTGCAGGCCCAGGCCCATGGCGCCCTTCTTCTTCTTCATGCTGCCCTCGATGGTCTGCTCCGCCAACAGGCGCTTCTTGTTCTGCAGCTCCAGAATCCGCTCCTCGACGGACTTCTCGATCGTGAGCTTGTAGACCACCACGTCCACGGTTTGCGTCAGGCGGTGGACTCGGTCGATGGCTTGCTCCTCGACGAACTGCGACAGGAGGAGACGAGAGAAACATTGGTCAGTTAAGATGTCATGTCATATTATCAGAACGACTCTTCGGTCCCAATATGGACCGAACTTTGGTAGAAAAAAAAAGAAGAATGAGGAAACAAGGAGGGGAAGGGTACTCACCGGATTCCAGAACGGCTCCAGAATAACCACCCTCGTCGCGGCCGTAAGATTCAGCCCAAGCGAGCCGCACTTGAGGCTGCACAGCAGCACGCGCGTGCGCGCGTCGTTGCGCAGCTTGTGGAGCGCCTCCTCGCGGGCGTCGTTGCGCATGCCGCCGTCGTAGCGCGTGTACCGGAAGCCCTCGCGGTCGAGGAACGGCTCGACCAGGTCCAGCATGGACGTAAACTGCGAGAACACGATGAACTTGTGCTCGTGCACGTCTTTGTGCAGGATCTTGACCAGCTCCCGGATCTTGGCCGACATGAACGTGCGGCCCTCGTGCGGCTTGGCCGGCTTGTACATCCAAGCGTCGTCCTCGACCTCCGGGTCGGACAGGAACGAGGCCGAAGACTCTGAGAGGGCTGAGTCCAGCTCGGAGTCCGCCACGGACGAGGTGTCATCGTCGTCTGACTGGTCTTGAGCTAATTTCGTATTCTTACCCGGCTTGCTAACAACTTGTGAGGCGATCTTGGATACGGATAGGAAGGTATCATCCGAGTCCGAGTCGCCCGGCTCCCCTTTGAGGTCACCCACCTCGCCATCGACGATGAAGCTATCGAGGCGGCTCTTGTCTCCGTCCTCATCTTCAGAGTGATGGATTGAGTCTTCAGAGTTGAGCCACTCCCCACCGCCCTCGGCGTTCTCATCCTCCTCGCCACCGGCTTTGCCAAGATGCAGAGATCCACGTTGGTCCTCCCTAACCAGCCAGCTGCCCTCGTCCTCCTCATCGTCGCTGTCCAGCACCGCCCGACGATTCCTGGGCTTTCGCTTCTTGACCGCGACCTTGACCTCCTCCTTCACCACCTTGGTGATCTTCTTCTTCTTCTTCGTCCTCCTCCGCTCAGGACTCTCCATGTTGAAGTCGGCACGGTCCTTCTCGCACTCATCGCACGTCGACCGGCCGGCCTCCAGCTCGACCTTTGATAAGTCGCTCATGCACACGTCGCACTGCTTGACCTGGATGTCCATACCACCCAGGGCGGCCGTGAGTGCGTCCAGGTCCGAGTCGCCGTTCTTCGGCTGGACCGTGTCCATGGAGAGCGCATCCTTGTCCTTCTCGTCGAACTTGAGCGCCACTAGCTTGGGATGGTTGCAAACCTGACGAAGTCGGAGCAGCAGCACTAAGGCATTAGCATAGTTGACTTTGCCCTTCATCATCTTCTGCAGGCTCTCGTCGGCGCGCTTCTCCAGTCTGCCGTAGAAGCGCTGCTCGGCGGGCGAGAACTCGACAGAAACGGTTATGACCTTGCGTTCCGTGACCTTGAAGGATGGCACGGGGGCTGGGGCCGGCAACTCTTGGCCCTCCTCGGCAGCCTCGGCCGCCGCCGCCTTCGCCTTCTCCAAAGCTTTCTTCCCACCCGGGTTGAGAGCACCCTCCTCCTTGAGAATTTCCTTGGTCCGGCGCTTCATGAAGCACCGCAGTAGGCTGTGAAGGCGGCGGATAGCAAGATGGCCCCTGCCGTTCTTCATGGGCGCGTCGATGTGCTCGCGCCAGTGCTTCAGATCGTCATAGGGGCCGATGCGCAGGAACTTGACCAAGCTCTGGAGCTCGTCTAGGTTGTTCTGCATCGGCGTGCCCGTTAAGCACCATCGGAACTCCGCGCGGAGATCGTAGCAGGCTTTGGTGGCTTTGGCATTGCGGTTCTTGATGGAGTGCGCCTCGTCCAGAATGACGCGGAACCAGTGGATCCCGAAGCAACCAGCACCAACATCTCCAGACGAGTGGCCGTGTTCGGAGACCAGGATCTGGTAGGTGGTGATCACCACGTCGTACTTGAGCAGATCTGTGTAGCGCTTCGTACGGTTCGGCCCGTGGTGGACGCAGACGCTGAGACGATGACTCTTAGTCACCTTCTCGGCGATCTCAGCCTCCCATTGCCGAATCAGGGCCAATGGAGCAACCACGAGGGTGCCCTTGCTGATCGACTCGTAGTGCTTCTTCCATCCCTTATCCTCTTTCTTGGGCTTCGGGCAGCTGATGATCAATGAGATCGACTGCAGGGTCTTGCCCAAACCCATGTCGTCGGCGAGAATCCCTCCCTTGGGAACTTTGCCCCGCTTGACGGGGCCTAGCTCGCGACCTTTCATCCATTCGACACCTTCCTCCTGGTGGGGGAGGAGCTTCACTTTTATGCCAGCCAGGGAGCCGTCATCAGCCCTCCCGTCCTCTTTGGGCTGTTCCTCCTCGTCATCCTCGTCCATGCCACCCTCCAACAGGGCCTTCAAATCATCGTTGGCCTTCTTGGGGTCTGTGTAGAAGACTTGGTCTTCCATCGTGGACCCCTGGCCGTGTGACTTGAAGCCGGAGGACTGGCTGCCCTCATCAGGCGGTGGAAGCGATGTGTACATAGGCAGAGGCGGCGCCTTTGTGTCGTTGAACTTGAGGGCGCTAGGGCCGGATATCAAATGGCCACGGTGGTGCTCGGGACGGTTTCGCGGCTGATAGAACACGTTCGTGGGCTTCTTCTCCTTCTTATAGAGAGACGAAAACATCTTGTTCGGCTGCGACGACATCATCGTGGGCTTTCCAAACTCGGGGGCGGCGGTAGGAGCAGCTTCTCCACGGAAACCGGACGGACTGGAGACAAGGTCGATCACTTCCCTGTTTCCATCGGTTGGCTGGAGAGGCCCCTTGTGCAGTGCCGGTGACATCGGCATCGACATCGGCTGTGACTGTGACTGCGACTGCGACTGCGACAGCTGCTCAGCAATCATCTGCGAGCTCACCAACTGGAGGTCGTCGTCTGAAAACGACGCGCTCCGTGAGCGCGCCATGTTCAGTGAGCGGGCGGTCCTCAGCGGAGGCGGTCCGTATGTCGTCGACCGGGTAAGCTCGGTGAAGCTCCGCTCGAGAGAAAGCTTGGAACGACGGTCCTTGCTCGGCGACTTGCTGAAGTCGGGCTTCTCTTCGGAAGTGATATTGTTCGTTGGCCGAAATCCAAATTCTGCACCTGGTTTCCTAAAAAGCGAAATGAGTTACCGAGCTTGTTAGCACCCAGCTCGCTGGGTAAAACGACCAAAGCGACAGAATTCTGGGTTTAATGGCGTACTTCATGTATCCAGGGCCTGGAAAATCCAATCTCGCCAAATAATCGTCGGGTTACAGAAGGCAGGTAGCCAAAAACTTCTGTTGCTGGAAAGCTACTGTTGGTGTTGGTGCGTAACTGAGACTGGATGCTGGACCAGAAGTAAACATCAGTGTCTCAGCAACGGCTGAAGCTAAGGCGGGGACAGGTGGGTGCCTGGATTTAGCGGGGCAGAAACGCGCCGCAGGCGGTACGTGATCACGTGAAACCATTGGACCCCTGATCTCAGGGAACCGTCATGGTCGGACTTGACTTGAGGTTGTACGGAGGACTGCAACAAGCTTCTTGCATTTGGTTCGCATCGCTGTGATATTCAAAGTACCTAGCTGCAGTGATGCCGTCTATCATTTATTTGGGCTATCCAAATACGGGTCAAATCCCACCTTCATTTTGGCCTCCTTCCTCGCTTTCCAGCGTTCCTCCCCCGAAAGCCCAGTCGTTGACGTCTCCTCCAAGAAGAACGTGAGGATATGGTCGGGGATGGAGAGATGAGGCATCTGCTGAAACTCCTGGAGACTCGTTAGACGGATGAGTACCTCCATGAGCGACAGTGACGACGTGATGGCCCGGAAAGGAGACCGCGCCACAAACGATTCCGGGCTAACCACATTATTCAACACCTTAGACGAGGGAGTAGTGGTGTCCGCATTACCCGGCGGTGATCGGAGAGAGATATCTCGGATCTGAGCCATGAGCTTTGAATCCAAAGATGATCGGTTCGTTTTCCCTTTTGCAGCCACCCTCTTGGCCACGGCGATATCTGGCTCATCCTCCAACTCACTCGTGTCATCCTCGGTGCAAGAGCTGCTGTCTTGATCGTCCTCGACAAATACTTCTAATGCCATCCACTCAGAGTCGAGGTGGTGTGGAAAGCTCCATTCGGGGGGGCATGACGGCGTGTCATCGCTAAGGGTCGCCTTGGACGCCCTATCCGCACTCTCTCGCTGAAGCTGGGAATCGCACTCATCTTGCGTGTCTGACGCATCCGACCCAACATTCCCAATTTCGAGATCCGAAGCCACTTCTTCATCAGGAACATCCATGATGTCCTCGGCGACTTTTCTTGGAGGAGGGGCGTTGACGTCCCGCTTCAAGAGCAGAGCCGGGCTGTTGTCGGAATCCGTGCCGTTCCCAATATTCAAGATTCTGCCAGTATTAGTGTAGAATATCTTGGATATCTGGTGCACGGGGACAGACTCCCGGATCCCCGCAATCCGAAGGTCGTCAAACGGACTGGGTCTCACCCCTTCTGAGTCGTGGAGGCGGCCGTCGTCGAGGTCTTCGATGATCTCTAGATGGTAGAGATACTCGTTGGCGGGGAACAGGGATGCTGGCCCTGCCAACGCGTCCGTCTTGTCAAGTGCGGTAGATGGAGAAGGGGGAAGATATCCCCGCTCCCGATCGAACTCCCAACCGGCGGGGATCCTGCACAGTCGAACCCGAGCCTTGTGAGTTACTTCCTGCCACAGAGGCTTCCTGTCACCCGTGCCAAAGCCGTAAGGTTCACTCTTTCCGGCGCTTCCCTCTCCGGTTGCCAGGCTTGAGGGGCTCACGACGCCAATGTTGCTTGGTGGCTGGACGGGACCCGAGCTGTGCCCCGAGAAGAGCATGTAGAGAGAAATGGCAAATGATGGGCCAATCTGAACAGGCCTGCTGGGATCATTGGCAAATTGGGTATCGCCAATCGTGAGAAATGTGCTTGCTTGCATCAGCCTTGAGGGAGAAACTCCCGGAGGCAGGGATGTCGAGAGATTCTCGCCAGAGGCGCTGATGGCAAACTGAAGCATGTGCGCGTCTCGCTCTATGCGAGCGAGAAGCTGTTGCATCGCGTCGATGACCGGGCGGAGCTTGGCGGACTGCGACTCTGGTGATCGTGGTCGAGTAGTGGCCCGCTTAGTGGCCTCCTCGTCTTTGGCCACACCCTCAAGTTGCTTGCCTAGCGCTGTGATGCTTTGTCGAAGGGATTTCGCCAGCGGAACTGCAGTTTCTAGGAATACATTGCCCCTCCCGGATCTTTGAGAGAGTCAGATTTGATCCTTGTGCAGACTTGCGAAGCGTGTGATATAGCTGAGCCGCCGAAGTTTGGCGGAGTGGCTGAGGGGCTTTATCAGGTATGAGGATCAACTCACTTGAACTCGATGAGATCGATGGCAGGAGAGATAATCTAGAGCTCCAGCAGCCTGGGATGTCAGAAACATGAGAAAAACGAGAGACCAGTGATAGGGCATAAATGATTAACAATTTTACGCACCTTGATCTTTTCATCCAACTCCTTCTGCAGGGACTTCAGCTCGCGGCGGATAGACTTGTCATCCACTGTTTGCAGCAGTCTGGAGCATTGTCGAACGGCGAATGTGGAGGTTAAGGCGATGCCAGACCTTATAGCCATATTCATGGCCTGCACGCCGAGTCTCGCGAGAAGGGCGTCCATGGTAATGATAAAAGGTCCATGGTATGAAAAGAAACGTGCGAGCCGGGCGCTGACAGAGTGGTCCCGAGCTTTAAGGCTGTTGTTAGTAGATGGTTGTGGTGTGTTACAGTCATTCAATTCAGTGAACTTGAACGTGCTGTTTGTAGCGAGTGAACTGTGACTTGTACCAGGCTGGCACGGTGGGGCCTCCTCGAGCTTCCCCTGCCCAGCCGTCGGTGTTCACAAGTGACAACAATGGTTGGCATACAAGGCCCCTAATCATGTACCGTGGTTGTTCTGTTGTACTCATTTACTTACAAATCCCAAGGTTCTCCTGGTTGATGCCCGACGAGACTTTCATCTTGCGGAAAGGCCTGCCATGGAGGGGGAAAACAAGGCCCAGATAGAATGAGATGGATGAGATGGGGGGGTTTGGCCACAGTCCCCGAACACAACAGACTGCTATTTAGTCATCAGTCGAAGACCTGGCTGAGAGGGAGGTTGTTGAAAGCATTGATGTTCAAGCCAAGATATTGAAACCTTTCGTTTCCCTCCACGAAATAACCGGGCTTTGCTTGGGGGCCTTTGTCCTCTCTGGGCGGCAACATTCATTTGGGATCAAGGTACTTCGTAGCCGTGCGACCTTGTTGTCGTCGACTGTCTTATCCCCGAAGACTACCATGTTGCCCAACAGTGTCAATTAGCGATATCCATGATCACACTGTAACCCACTTCCTCCTCCTATTTGCGATGATTTCTGGCGCCGTCATGGTGGGGTAATTGCCTGGCCACATTTTCACTCGCACCGGAGCAGCCAATTCGATCAAGTCCGTGAGACCAACTCTTTAAGCATCCAGAAGACATCTGTCTCGACCCAAGCTCTGGACGGCCGTCTTGACACAGTGAGTCACCTCCGTTGATGCCCAGCGCAGCCTGCCTTACGGCACAGAATCCAGAGAGCAGGAGTCACATACAAGGCACTGCCACATTGCGGATTGTCGGAGCATGTAGTGGCTAGAGGCTGGAGGCTGGCTGCTGCATCGGACATTCATAAGCTAACAACGACTCTTTCGGGAAGCTCCTGCCAGTTGCGACAACCACTATCGTCACTCGCAAACTACCATCCGCTCTCCTTGCGACGTCCCATCGCAGAATCCTACACAATGTCGGACCTCAACTCGTGGGAGGATGATCCTGCTGCTCAGGACGACAACCTCTCAAGACAGACACAACAGCAGATGAACCTAGGAGGGAACCAACAGGCGTCTAGCCAGCCTACTCCCGGCGTGTTCAGGCCGGGCGCAGCTACTTTCCAACCAGGAGCACAGTCCTTCCAGCCTGGGCAACCTTATGGTGGGAACTTCATGCCTCAGTACCCGCAACAGCAGTACTATGGCGGACAAGGCTACGGCGGCTACCAACAATATGGTGGCCAACAAGGCTACAACCAATACGGCGGGGGCTACGGCGGCGTGTATGGCCAAGGCGCATACAACAATCAGGGATACGGTGAGTTCTAGCGTCCAAATACTCTTTGGGTGGCATGTCGGACTAACTAGATGCCTTCCAGGCCAGTATCCCGCCTACCAGAACCAACAGCCCAAGCAACAACAGCAGTACCAGCAACAGCAGCAACCCCCCAAGCAGCAGCAGCAACAGCAACAGCAACAACAGCAACAGGCACCCACAGCAGCCGCGCCTACGATCGCCAAACGACCCATCGAGCCCGCTGCGTCTACCCCTTCAGCAGCCCCTGCAGCCCCTTCCGCCGATGCTAGCAAGCCAGCCCCCGCCAAGGAGGGTGTCGTGAAGGTGTTGAGCATTGGAGGCGACGCGAAGCCGAAGGCAAAGGTTCTGTCTATTGGTGCGCCGGGTGCTGCCAAGGAGGACCCCAAGAATGAAGAGACCTCGGCAGACCCCAAGCTCAAAGATTCGCCAGCGCCGACGTCTGAAGCCGGCTCCAAAGCTACGGCGGTGAAGGCCATCGAGAGGACCGGAACAGACACCACGAGTGCGAGCGGCAAGACATCCCCTACACCATCATCTGGTAGATCAAGCCCTTCCCGTGCCGCCAGCGGCAAGGGCGTCACTCGTGATGCCGCCGCTGTGGAGAAGGAGCAGGCCGCCGACGTGGACGATGAGACTCTACAAGAGATTTATGGCAAGGAGCACATAAATATCATCTTTATCGGCCACGTCGATGCCGGCAAATCTACGCTGGGTGGGGCCATTCTCTACGTCACCGGCATGGTTGACCAGAGGACCCTGGACAAGTACAAGCGGGAGGCGAAGGAGCTCGGCCGAGAGACCTGGTATCTCTCCTGGGCGCTGGATCTCACCAATGAGGAGCGCTCCAAGGGCAAGACTGTCGAGGTCGGCCGTGGCTTCTTCGAAACGGACAAGCGGCGGTACAGTATCCTGGATGCCCCGGGCCACAAGACATACGTGCCCAACATGATCGGCGGCGCGTCCCAGGCCGATGTCGGCATTCTCGTCATCAGCGCTCGCAAGGGTGAGTACGAGACTGGGTTCGAGAAGGGCGGACAGACCCGCGAGCACGCGATGCTTGCAAAGACGCAGGGTGTCAACAAGCTCGTGGTCGCCATCAACAAGATGGACGACCCCACTGTCAACTGGTCGCAAGAGCGGTACAAGGAGTGCACCACCAAGCTTGCGCAGTTCCTCAAGGGCACAGGGTACAACCTCAAGACAGATGTGTTCTTCATGCCCATCGCCGCGCAGCAGACGATGGGTATCAAGGATCGCATTCCCCCTGGAGTGGCCCCTTGGTACGATGGGCCGTCATTGCTAGAGTATCTAGATAGCATGACGGCGCTCGAGCGCAAGGTGAATGCGCCGTTCATGATGGCCGTCGCCGGCAAGTACCGGGACATGGGCACCATGATTGAGGGCAAAGTCGAGGCTGGCGTGGTGAAGAAGGGCATGTCCCTGACCATGATGCCCAACAAGCAGCAAGTAGAGATTGCGGCGGTGTATGGCGAGACTGAGGACGAGATGTCGATCGCACAGTGCGGAGATCAGGTGCGGCTGCGACTGCGCGGCATCGAGGAGGAGGAGATCCTCCCAGGGTTCGTCCTCTGCTCGCCGAAGCGCCTGGTCCACACGGTGTCGCAGTTCGAGGCCCAGATCCGCATCCTCGACCTGAAGAGCATCCTGACCGCTGGATACAACTGCGTGCTGCACGTCCATGCCGCCATCGAGGAGGTCACATTCGCCGCACTGCTGCACAAGCTGCAGAAGGGCACCGGCCGGAAGAGCAAGGTCCCCCCTTCGCATGCCAAGAGGGGTGATAGTATCATCGCCCGCATGCAGGTCATCGGCGGTGCGGGCGCCGTGTGCGTCGAGAGGTTCGAGGACTACGCCCAGATGGGTCGCTTCACCCTGAGAGACCAGGTAAGCTCCATCTTAACAATATCTTGCGAGTGAAGTCGTATACAGGCGAGTGCATAAGGGGGGTGAGCTAGCAGGCTAACTCGAGAGTAATCACTAGGGCCAAACCATCGCGATTGGCAAGATCACCAAGCTCATCACGGATCCAATCCCTGCTTAAATTCTGCTGGTTGGCGCAATGAGCAGTGCTGTCCTTCCAACTGGCCAGCCAGGAGCCAGGGAGACGCATATGTTGCCGTCATCCTAGATAAGCATTCTACGGATATGACTGCATCATGGTGTGGCAGCAGGCATCGATGTCATACTAGTTCCGGGCGAGGGAGAAGATAGGCATGGAACATGGGAGAATAGGGAGGTAGACCTGCTCAAGCAAGCAAACTTTTTTTCTTCCGGACATTGCATTGGTATCTAACAAAATAAGAAAATAACAAGTAAACAGTCCCCATTCGCACTTAGAGGGTGTGTGTGTGTGTGTGTGTGTGTGTGTGTGTGTGTGTGTGTATGCATCGGAATCAATTGTGAATGTTGATGGCGCCACGTCACGAAAAAGGAGTCTCGCCGGCGAGACCGTCCGCGCCGATGAGAGTTGCCGGTCTAGACGTGAGTAGTTCTCGGAGCATCGGTAGATGTCGGCGAGACTGTGGATATGCGGGGTCGTCCGCTTCCGAAACGATGGCAGGACCGCACACACTACCGGACGGACGAGGGGTTACATTGTGGCTGATGTCAGACAAGGGGAAAAACCGGAATCGACTCTGGGAGGCTTTTTCTCTTCGAAGGTTGTCGTGGGGTTTCAGAGCGCCGGGGACAACCGGGACTTCTTCCCCAAAGTCAATGATATCGACCTTCCAGAACCAGGTCCAAAAAAGATAAACGAACGAGATGCGGTTAGATCTATCTCCCACTTGCCCCATCGTCCAACCCCCCATTTGCCGCTCATCCCCGGACTTTTCTTTTCGTTCCAATGAGTCCCCTTTTACCGCCCAGACGCGGGGTCTCGTGATGTCTCTGCTTTTTTTTTCTCTCCCCTTCTTTGTTGACTGTCCGAGTGGCACCCCTGACCGTTTCATTCATTGGGTGTACGAGGAGCAGGGGGATGCACAAAAACGGTTACGTCACATGCCCAATGTTCAACCAGCTGAAGGATCACGATGGGTGCATTTACGTAAAGAACGGTCCCTCGCCGCCCCAGTTTAGGCCGACATCTTGAAGGCGAGGTACCTGAAGTATCTCGATGTTGTCACTCAATAGTCGGATTGCTAGTCCCTAGGTATAGGCCAGCTTGCGAGTTTGGGCTAGCCAGTGGCCACTAAGGAGGGCTCAGCCAAACCAACAATCGGAAAAGATCGGAACGATGAAAGATATCAGATTGTGCACATTTGGCCCTCCATGGCGACGACACACAAGCCTACTCGGTACCCACCGGACCCCTGTCTCCCTGTTTGACAGATATTCCCGAGCTCCAACTACCTACGTCCCCCTTTGCGTCGTCGTTCATGCCGGCAGGTTGCAGATAGTCCAATAGTGAAAATCGGCAAGGAGGAATACTGCTGGGCAAGCCCTTGACGCGCCGGGCCAACGGAGTGGGGCGAGAACGAAGAGGAAGCGCAAAGGATCGTGCCGAGAGCTGTTGTCGTGTTTGTCGATCTCTTAGTTTGTGCATGCAGGCGCAGAGAAGACGGGCGAGAAAGAACTGCCTGGACCGTTCTCTCCCGAAAAGTTTACTTATAAGTTCCTGGCCAGAGCGGGCGACTAGGGACGAAACGAGGGTCGCTACCAGCTATGACGACTTGGCTATGTCTGGATACCGACTTAGATACGACTAAACCCGAGCTCGTTCATCACTACTCGGCTTCTCCCAGCGTGAAACCGTGACAGAGTCTGCGCCAGTCAAGCGGGCGGCGTGCAGGCACTGTCGGTTCAATATCTTCTCTCCCGGGAGACGAAGCCGCCCTGCCTCACTGCGGGGTAGGCCTTGCGAGTCCCCACTATGCCAGCATTGAAATTGGGGAGAGAGTTGTCAACAGGAAGAGATGAAATAACGCATCATGTACACTGTACCTCTGACTTGAATCCACACCAGGTACATTTTACGTCCTATGCGGCAGGGGTTTGTTACAGGCCTGGTGTTGCCTTTGGCACTTCCCGGCAAAGCAGCCAAGTTGTCCAGGGGAGGTTTGGGGCAGTTGGGGGAACTGCCCAGCGAGCCAGGGCGCCATCTGTGAGGCGCCGGGTGGTGACCGTCCAATGAGCGTTCTGCGAAACGGGACGGGTCTAAATGATGCACCAGTCAGGTGTCCCAGCCAGCTCGACTTACACGCCCGGTGACCACCACGAGAGCCGTCTGGTGCTTCTCGTCGATGGCCATCCGTAAATCGGCTGCCAGCCTCAGCTCCCAGCCCGAGTTTTCGCAAGAGAACCTCTTTCGTCTGCCGTAGGGCAAAATCTTTCCGATCAATAAATTCATGCAGATCTTTTTCATTCGTCCTTCCCGCCGCTGATCCCGCTGGTTTCCGCCGATTTGCCGCCGGGGACCGGGTGTGTGTGCATCCACGTCGTCCCTGCTGCAACCGTACGTAACTCTGACAGGACTGACAGGCTAGACCGTCCGCTCCATGTCCTTATCGTAATATCGTTGGGCCATTGAGAGAACCCGCATGCGGAGCCTAGAGCCGGGCCAAGGCCGGACGGCCACCCCCGATTATCAGAAGGAGACCTGAGTTATTTGGGAGTTGTCACGGAAAGAAGGAACATGAAGGGAAGATGGAAGCACGAGACGGTGAAAAAACGCAGAGGGGCGGCCAACACGCGGCCAACCAACGATACCGAAACATATTCCTTCTCGCATCTTTTTTTTGTCCTGTGTTTGCCTCCAGGTTCCGTCCGCCACCGGCAACTGGACGATAACAAACAACCGGGCTGAGCAACCTCACACCGGCCCCAGTCCCAGTGTCCCGAAGTAACCCAACCAGCCCTCTTCCCCGTTATTGCCCCCTCCCCGAGTTCAATGCCACGAAAATGTCGACTTGGAAAAACTCGCGAAAATCAGGGACCGAAAACAGAATAAAAAAATACAAAATTTTTAATGCATCACTAGCGTCAGTCCCGAAGCGTGCAGGGGTGTGAACGCTGTCTGCTCCGGTTTGAATTCGTGCCCCAGTGCCCAATCACGGCCGGTGACAAAGGCCAGCCAGTCAGATGGCCCGGGAGGGCGCCGGCGGCTCCACCCTCCAAGGCGGTAACTTATACTTATATCCTCGGGTCTGGTCTACTGCCACGAGCCTGAGCCTGCACCTGTGGAGAAACTCTGCAGCCCCCAGGTCCTCTTGTCCTTTGACGACGACTCCTCGTCCTCCTTTGCCCTCTTAGCCCCATCTTCGCGTCTCTAAAGTGGACCGCGGCCGAAGCCAAACACTTCCATTCTCCCACCTGCTGCCACCCCGCTCCGCACTTTCGTATCGTTGGTAGAACGCTGCACACACACGCAGACTGCACACTGTCTCGAAAGCCAGCCCAGCAAGCCCAGCAAGCCCAGCCCTTCGACTCCCGAAGACGACCGACCCGGCACTCCAAGCACTCCCAGCATCCCAGTGTTGCCAGAAGTTTATAAACATGAAGGACCCCGTCCCGAGAGCTGCTTCCCCCTACGTTGACCCAACCGTCAAAGGCCCTCGCTCGCAGCAACTGTCCTCCGGATCGCATCCTCCCACCAGCAGTCTCCTTCGCAACACAAGTGCGTTCTCTCCTCTTCCTCTGCTCAATGTTGCGATGTCTCGCTCCTCTCCCTGGTCCCCCTCGCTGTTGCTACACCTCCCCATTCTCCATGTTCTTGCCCATCTCGCAAGCATGGCAGAATGGAGAGAGATGGGCGAATAGACTCCTCCTGTCGTCACGACTTCAACCTCGGCACCTGGGCAACTTGTTACCGTGGCTAACATTTTCGTCGTTTTCGTCCGCCACAGTGCTTCCCAACCACGTCAACAGAACCTCCCTGCACCCTGGCGGTGTCCAGTAAGTCTAATCCCATAAGCCATCTGTCCTCGGCGGCATCATCACTAGCACTGCCACCACCATTGCCGCCGCAATCGCCGTCATCACCTGGTCCCCATCACATCCATCTCGTCTTTTTTTAGCCGCTGACCTCACCGTTTCTCACCTCCACCCAACAGGGCGATCCACGAGCACACCGAGCTAGGTATGATATGACAATAACGCTTCCACGAACCGAGTCCAGCCTTTGTCCCGGAACATTCAGGAAGCGGATACATCCTCCTTTTTCGACCCGGACAAGACTGACTCGGGGGTGCGCCCACAAACACAACAGAGGAGGAGCTCCATGAGAAGGCACACATCGACTACGACAGGGTCGCCATCGTAAGTATCACCTCGTAGTGTTTTAGCTTCAAGGCCCGCGAAACTCTGTTGTCCCGACGGACTCGCACTAACTGGATTCTAGATCCCCAACCCGTCCGTTCCGGCACTGTACGAGGATGCTCTTGTAAGTTCGGCCTACCTACCCCGGCCTGATCTACCTCGTCGCCGTCACCGTTCTTGCTATCGAAGACCAGGGCGACGGCGACGAGGACGACGATGCCTTCTTGGTTAGGTGTTAGATTTTTGTGCTAAGCCACAATAATGGCGATTGACGAAGCTGACAATGTGACCACAAACGATGATGACAGGTCTACGAGCCCGGTTCAGCCATCAGCTCAACCGGTGCCTTGACGGCCTACTCGGGAGCCAAGACCGGCCGCTCTCCTCTTGACAAGAGGGTCGTCAAGGAGCCAGGCTCAGAAAACGAGATCTGGTATGTTTTGTTTTTCTCAGAAGAGAGAGACAGTAAACCTTCACTGTTGCTTGCTTTATCTACAGCTCATACTAACGCTTTCGTTCATCACAGGTGGGGACCCGTTAACAAGCCTATGAGCCCGGATGTAAGACCTAACCCTCTCCTAATTATTTTCACTGCCCTCTTGACCTAGCCCTTACCGCCCTACGCCTGTTGTATCGCTTTGCCCCTTTGCCCCTCGCACTGCCGGTCACAAATGTCTCTGCGCATTCCAATTCCTACTCTGCGCCACCTTCGTTTTCGATCCGAGGGCAGGTCACGCGGGCAGCGTCACAGCACCACAACTTGCCCAAATCACTCCGGAACTCGCCAATTCGTGCTCCTGCTTCTCTACGTCATGGTCTAAGTGGGCTATTAGCTTTGCAGTGAGCTAGGACGCCGATTGCATGTCGTTGGGCCGATTTTGGCTGTTGTCTTGCTCCGTTTCCCCCGGTCTGAAGCTGGCCCCCTCCATTGCCAACCCCGGTCGCTGGCGTCATAATGCGACGAGATTGGCTGGGTCCCAGGTTCAGACTTATGCACCCCGCACGACCCAAACCAGCCATCAACATCCACACCAAGCACCCCCACCGCCACGTGACCACCCTAACCGCAACCACCATCTGCTTGCGATCGAGATGCACTCGAAATGCAGGAGAGATGCAGAAGCGGGGGGTGGGGGGAGGGGGGGCCTGCCTTCCTCTTTGATTAGGATTGGGCTATCATTCGATTGATTGTGCGCGATTGGTCTGTGAAGCAGCTGGACTGACTCGTGCTTGCTTTTCCGGTCTCCTTTTAGGTCTGGAAGATCAACCGCGAGCGCGCGATTGACTACCTCAACACCAGGAGCCGCATCTACGTGGTGGATGGCTATGCCGGCTGGGACGAGCAGTACCGCATCCGCGTGCGGGTGGTGTGCGCGCGTGCCTACCATGCGCTCTTCATGCGCAACATGCTCATCCGCCCTCCGCGCGAGGAGCTCGAGCACTTCCAGCCCGACTACACCATCTACAACGCCGGATCCTTCCCCGCCAACAGGTATACCGAGGGCATGACCTCGGGCACCTCGGTCGCCATCAACTTCGCCGAGAAGGAGATGGTCATCCTGGGCACCGAGTACGCCGGAGAGATGAAGAAGGGCGTCTTCACCGTGCTCTTCTACGAGATGCCCATCAAGCACAACGTCCTGACCCTGCACTCGTCTGCCAACGAGGGCCGCAATGGAGACGTCACGCTCTTCTTCGGACTGTCGGGCACTGGCAAGACCACCCTGTCGGCCGACCCCAACCGTGCCCTGATCGGTGACGACGAGCACTGCTGGAGCGACCGTGGCGTCTTCAACATTGAGGGTGGTGTAAGTTGACACAAGTTTATTCCTTTCCCTTGCAAAAAACCTCCGAGTGGCGCTAGCCAGATTTGCTGACAACTGGTCGTTCCCCGCCTATGCAGTGCTACGCCAAGTGCATCGGTCTCTCTGCGGAGAAGGAGCCCGATATTTTCGGCGCCATCCGTTTCGGATCCGTCTTGGAGAACGTGGTGTTCGATCCCGAGACCAGGGTAGTCGACTATGACGACGCCACTCTCACCGAGAACACTCGATGGTAGGTTTCTCTTTCTGGCTGTGCCCGCCGACACTGCTGTCTCTTTTTCTGCAACCGACTAACTCAACACCTTCCGTGTGTTTCACACAAACAGCGCCTACCCGATCGAGTACATCTCCAACGCCAAGATCCCCTGCATGTCGCCCAGCCACCCGAGCAACATCATCCTCCTCACCTGCGACGCCCGCGGCGTGCTCCCCCCAATCTCGAAGCTGAACCGCGCCCAGACCATGTTCCACTTCATCTCGGGCTACACCTCCAAGATGGCCGGTACCGAGGACGGCGTGACCGAGCCGCAGGCGACCTTCTCCTCGTGCTTCGCCCAGCCGTTCCTGGCCCTGCACCCGATGCGCTACGCCAAGATGCTGGCCGACAAGATCGACCAGCACAAGGCCAACGCCTGGCTGCTCAACACGGGCTGGGTCGGCGCCGGCGCCTCGCAAGGCGGCAAGCGCTGCCCGCTCAAGTACACGCGCGCCATCCTCGACGCCATCCACTCGGGCGAGCTCGCCAAGGCCGGCTACGAGACCTACGAGGTCTTCAACCTGCAGGTGCCCACCTCGTGCCCCGGCGTGCCGTCGGAGCTGCTCAACCCGCGCAACGCCTGGACCAAGGGCCACGACAGCTTCGCCGTCGAGGTCAACAAGCTCGGACAGCTGTTCCTCGAGAACTTCAAGAAGTACGAGTCTGAGGCCACCGAGGACGTGGTCAAGGCCGGGCCGGTCGTCTAGAAGACTTTGTCTCGGTTGTTTCTTTTCCTCTGAGTCGGGGCCTCCTCGTTCTTCTTGCTTTCTATCACCAACGAACAGATTGCTTGAATCCCCTTAATTCAACCTCGCGCGCGTCATTTCTTCGGTTATCTCTTCCTTTAACTGTTTCTCACAATTCGACTGCCCGCTGCTGGCAACGTCGACTTATTCCTTCCTTTTTTTTTCTTTTTGTCACATTGCATTCACACGGTTCCGCTTGGCCCTTGTCGTCGTCGCATCGGGCCTCGCACATTTTCTCAACACATTTTGCCCTGTTTCTCTTTTCTTCTTTTTATCGTCACTAGGGAAAAATCACGCACTGTGGTTATTACCACGGACAGCCCTTCTAAGCTAGCCCTCTTTAGTCTGACTAATGGCTGTGTGGCACACTCGATGGATGGATGGAAATGGCAAGAGAAGGGAACAAACACACCAGCATTTCTTATTGCGTTGCTTTTGCCCTGCCTAGATGCCTACCTAGGTGGGTGGTTTAGGTGGGTGCATCAACCGGATGGATGGATGATGGAGATGAGTGATGATTTCAATATTCACATACGTTGAAATATATCGAAAGGGGAGGGAAGTGGATGAAAAATAGGATAACCAGCCCTATCTTGAATGGATAGTAGTAGTTAGGTACTCCTAGGTAGTAGATATTAGAGATTTCGAGAATGCGAAGCTTTATACTACTGCTCGAGTTTTCCATTCCCCTGAACCTGAACTCATGTGATGGTCGTGCTAGGAATGACTGCTTGGAGACAACAAACTAGACTATCAGGACTGCTGTCTATGCTTAAAAGTAGACCAGATGCGAGGATTTTTTCCGCTTTCGTGAGAACTTTGCAGCATCAATCTGAGAAGAAAAAAGAAGAAAACTTTGTACCCCAGAGATGATTCTATGTTCTATATAGTAGTGCCCAGGAAATGAATGACTATCCTCCTAGCAGATGGGCCAGATATTTGCGATGAACAATATGCTGGGGAAAGCAACAAACCCCCATATTAGCCCAGTCATGCGAAGGGAAGCTCTCCGTCCCTCCCTTCCTCCCTCCCTGCATCCACCCCCCTCGCCCAAATCACCGCTTCTTAACGCAGATGATCCAGTTCAGGTACCCGCACGGCCACATATGCCTGACCCTCCCCTCGCGGAACTCCCACCTCTCCTCGATCTCCCTCTGGTCGACGCCGCACTCCCTCATCAGCATCTTCACCTCCCCCGGCGTGCGCGTGCGCAGGCCCGAGACCCACCCGTCGAAGACAAGGACGAAGGGCAAGATCGGTATTATGTACGTGAAGAACAGGGGCACGGCGATGTCGCGCCACAGGAGGGCGTAGTAAGGGGCGGAGAGGACCGTGCCGACGCCGAAGAGGAACGTCGTGAAGAAGGCGGATGCGGTGCGGTCCTGCAGCTCGAAGATGCCGAATCCGTCGGAGGTCTCGAGGGTGTTTTTGAGGATGGAGCGCGCGAGGGGATCGTCGAAGTGGTGGAAGGCTAGGTTGAAGAGGCGGAAGATTTTGCGGGGGTAGTGAGAGGCGCCGGCGCCCTTTCGCTGCTTCCCCCTGGTCATGGTCGTCGTGGTCGTCCTGCCTGCGGCGCGGACGCGGTCGAGGAGCGAGGCTGGCGCGGCGGAGGCGTCGACGGGGGTCGGCTCGTAGCTGATGTTGGGGCTTGCGGCGGCGGCTTTGGCCCAGTCTGCGACGTGGGGGTGCAGGTCTGTCAGGATGAAGGGGGCGGGGTCCGAGGCGTCGGCGTCGGCGTCGGTGCCGGCGTCATCGCCGTTGGTCCTTGCTTTGCTGCTGCTACTACCGCCGTTGATGCTCGATGAAGTGTTACGGTTGATCTCGCGCTCGATAAACGGCGTAGGGCCGCCTCCGCCCGCGCAGAAGTCGACGAAGGCGTAGTCGCCTATGGGCGAGAGGTGCGTCTTGAGCAGGCCGGCGACGAGCTGCGCGGGGGAGGCGGTCTGGAGGAGGGGCACGCGCATGTTCCATGCCACTGTCAGGGCCGACTGGACGCGGGCGCGGAGGAAGGAGGGAAACCTGTAGTCAGGGGAAAGAATGTATGGAGATGTATTAGGACTAGAAGGGAGCAATTGGGGCGCTTTAGGGACGGAAGTGCCCTGTGAAGAATGGCTTTACTTGGTTGCTTACCACGTCTGGTCATCGATCTCGAGGAGATGCATGCGCGGGAGAAGAGGTGCTGGCTCCATTTTGGCGGTAAATGGACTCCCTTCAAGCCGTCGATAGCTTTGGGCCCAAAACTATCGTGTCGTAGAGTAAGAGAGAAGTTCGTGAAGGGACAATTGGGCACGGCTGGCTTTCCTGCATGAATATATGAACAGGTGGAAATGCCGCAAAGAGGCTGACCGTCTCAGCTCTCGGCATCGATAAATGGAGCCGATGTGGTGATGACGCAGGCGAAAGTGTTTTGGGGTAGGTGGAAATTCCAAGTTCCCCGATATCACGTTGACGGATCCCCTAGATTTTGTCAGTCTATTAGAAAAGGTACTTCGTTGTCGGACGAAAATTTCTACAAATTAGACGTCCTGAAGGTCGAGATGATCCGCGACCTCAAAAAGACAGATATGGAGTGGGTGGAGGGTCATGCCCAGCCATTATTTCGAACCCCTGCCCCTGACAGGAGGAGCGCTGTAGCTGAGAGACCCACAGAAGCTGTGCGACAGACAAGCTTCCCACAAACAGCCCGACGAGCGCGGGGCAGGGCTGAGTTCCTAACGACGGGGCAATTGTGCGACCCGAGACATCATCATCATGGCCTGATTGATGGACCCGAAGATCTGGGTCGGGTCTATTCCGGAGCAGGACCTAGCAGAGCCTCAATTTTTGGTTCCGCTATTTCGTACAATCCTCCGCATCCGAGTGTGTTTGCCCGGGATCAACTACATAGAATTCGGTCGCGCTAACCCTCGCTCGATTTCGTACAATGGCGAAGATTTCCAGATAGAGTCAAGGGGCACCCAAAGGAGAATGCAATGGGCCTGCTCAGTGGCAAGTTAGGCCTGGTGGTAGCAACACTCATTATTGCTGCTGCCATCGTATATCTCGCCTTCGGAGGAGCGAGACGACTCAAACGCAATGGCATACCTTTAAGGTGAGAGTTCTCAGGTGCACCAGTCGCTGGTGTGGCCTCGCTGGGGACGTCCATCTCAGGCTCAGATAACGTAACTAATGCTCCATCACAACCCTATCATAAACCCCCACAGAAAACCTCCTGGGACGCTCCCCCTCGTAGGGAATGGCATCATCTTCCTCCGTCCAAGGCAGGAGCTTTTCTCGTGGTTCGCAAGGCGGGAGCGGGAGTTTGGCTACGAGACGTATCAGATCTCGGTACCTACCCTACCTCCAGGCGTGGTGATCAACGACCCACGGAATCTGGAGTATGTTTTCAAAAACGAGGCTATGTTCAACAAAGGGGCGTTTGTGAAGCAAAGGTCGTGGGACCTTTTCGGTGAGTATTCTTTCCTTAGTAGATGCTCAGTACCTTTGCATGGCTAGGGCTCACCTTCTGAACTGCAATGTGACTAAATCAAACCTAACTATCTGTTATCTATTTAGGATATGGAATCATAAACGCAGACGGTGACCTCTGGAAAGCACAGCGGAAGGCCGGGCTAAGCTTCTTGAACACAGCCAACCTTCGCATCCTCACCGATGTGGCACTTCCGCGGTATCTCTCCCAGGGCATCGAGTTCCTCAAGAGTCGTGCAGACGGCAAGACTGTGGTAGATCTTCAAGCTGTGTTCCACGAGATCACCTCCCAGCTCATGGGGAAGATGGCATACAACGTGAGCCAGCCCAGCCTCTTGATCTGTCACTCTTTAGACATTATTATTCTGTGCCGCTATCTGGCCGGCTTACTTACTCCTTGTGGTGTTGTTGGACTACCTAGATGGAGATGCACGCCGATGACGAGTTCACCATGGCGTTCGACTACGCCTCGGGCGTCACGGCTGAACGCTTCCAGAACCCGTTATGGTTCATCACCGAGCTGTTCACCGGAGCGAAGCTCTGGAGGTCGATAGCAATCGTCCGCTCGTACGGGAAGCGTATTGTTGCTAGCGCGGTGAAGCATCGCGCATCACCAGCAGCACCAGCACTCCCAGGGGCAGAATCATCGGCACCAGGGGGGAACTCGGAAATGGCAGCAGGTGGTCATCCCCATGACGGACGCCTCGAACAGACCTCGGGAAGTCTGATACAGTCGTTGCTCGACTCCATCGACGACGAGAAGGTGGTTGCTGATGCTGCCCTGAATTACCTATCTGCAGGTGAGGTGAACCTTTGATCAGCTTCTGCGGGAATGTAGCCTGCTTCTTACGGAAATCAGACTCTGACTTGTCTTATCGTCGAACAGGCCGAGACACCACCGCACAGGCCCTCGCCTGGACGCTCTACCTCCTCATGAAGCACCGCTACGCTACCGGCCGGATTCGCAGAGAAGTGCAGGATGTCCTCCTCTCGAACGACGGCGACGGCGACGACGATGCAGCGGCACTACCGGATTCACTCGACACGAGCCGATTCACACCGACCTCAATGCCGTACACAATGGCAGTCTTTTACGAAGCCCTCCGACTATACCCGCCGGTCCCGTTCGAGATCAAGCAGTGCGTCCAAGCGACGACCCTACCGGATGGGACCTTCCTCCCGCAGTCGTCGGTCGTGCTGTGGTGTCCCTGGGCCATGAACAGGTCCCATACGACATGGGGAGCTGACGCCGCCTCGTTTCGGCCCGAGAGGTGGCTGACGGCTGCCTCTACTACCGCCGGCGAGTTCTCCTCCCCATCATTATCATCGTCATCATCATTCCTCTCCAAGAGCGCGTCGGAGTTCCCCGTCTTCAACGGCGGCGCCCGCACCTGTCTGGGCAAGAAGATGGCCGAGCTCATCGCCGTGCAGGTCATCGCGGTCACGGCGTGGACGTTCGACTTCGTGCCTGCCGACGACGGCGAGCGTGTCAGCAAGAGCTCTCTCACGCTGCCCATGAAGGATGGGCTGCCTTGCTTTGTGAGGAGTCGGCGGCGGTCCGCGGCGGGAGCTGATGGATAAGGAGGTGGTAGGTACCTACCTAGATAGATACGCTGGCCCCATCTATTCGCGAGTAATGATTTGTAGGAGTCAGCGATGCACATAGACATAGAGGAGAAAGAAGAGGAGAATTTACTGTCCAATGGAACAGCAGATGTACTTTTCTGTCTAGAATGAATACCTACACCTATCTACCCGGTTCATCTGTCCGTCAAGACCGCTTTGTGTATACACTCGCTGCTACTAGTCTTGCCACTAACTCCATTTCCCTCTATATACTATTATCCGAAAGACAAAAATGAAAGTCTAGATAGATAGATGCGTGGGTTCTTCGTACAGCCCAACCAAGGTCCCAGACGACGGGCCCTTCGTCGCTCATCGCCTGTTGTAGTTCAGGAATCGACTCTGTTCCAATGTGTTAGTCATCATAGTTCGTTCGTTCATAGACGAATTTTAACAAGAGGTGAGTGAACGAGACAAAAAAAGGAGATAACTTACCCCTGCGAAAAGAATGATTATGTTGCTCCCCACAAAAGCCAGGAAGATCCCCAAATCCCTCCACCTGTTATCGAAGCTAAATCCCAATGGCTCGTAGAACTGGTCCCCGACCCGGAAGGCGCAGTACTGGCACGCCGACGTGGCGTTGTCGACGACGTACCCGATCCCGCCCCGCTCGAAGAACGGGGAGACGTAGTCGCCGCACGAGACGCCCTCGGGCGCGTTGAAGCCGTTGAGCTCCCAGGGCTGGCAGACCACGGGCAGGTCGTGCAGGGCGGTGACGACGGTGGAGCCGATCAGGCGCGTGAAGGGGTCGAGCTGGTAGAGCCAGTGGTAGCCCTCGGGCATCTGGGCCGAGGGGATGGTCACGCCGCAGAAGAGGGCGAAGGTGATGACGAGGAAGGGGTCGAACTGTTTCGAAAGGGTGAGGGGAAGAAGCGTCAGTTGGAATTGTAAATCCCGACGACCAATGAAAGTGCCTCAGGGGCAAGGATAATGATTATTCGTTATGTGGCGACTTACCTGGCTGGAGATGAAGGTCGATGGCGTGAGCGCCGACAGAGCCTGGCCCAGAGTGACGGAGAAGAGCTCGGTGATGAGAATGATCTGTTTCAGGGACGTTCAATGGTTTGTTAGTCACGGTCAAGCGTACCGGAAAAGGGAAAAAGCAGGGGGGATGCGAGAGGGGAACGACGTACGAAGAAGAGGAACCCGGCGCGCGAGCTCTCGTGCTGGAACCCCGGGATGTAGTACAGCGGCAAGAAGAACCCGACGGCGCAGAGCACCGAGTAGGGCATCTCACCGATGAGCATCGACGCGGCGAAGGCGTACGTGTTGTACATCTTGGAAGAAGACTCCCGGAAGAAGATGGCCCGCTTGATGTGGTACATGAGCTCGACCTGGCTGATGACCAGCGCGGGCAGCACGGTGACCTGGAACATGATGAAGACCTTGTACTGCAGCGAGGTGCGCGACTCGTCCAGCTGCAGGAAGGTCAGGCCGGTCACGAGCGCGATGACGACGTGGTTGAACAGCCGCGTGAAGAGGTAGTTGGGCGAGCGCCAGAACGACACGTTCGTGCGGCGCACGACCACCTTGAGCTGGTGCATGAACGGCGACGCGTACTCCCTCTCCAGCGTCGTCTTCTTGTCGGCGTTACCGTCGTTGCTCTTCGCCGCCTCGGCAGCGACGGCCTTGACGCGGTCCTCCTTCAGCGCCGAGATGGTCTCCTTCGCGGCGGCCAGCTCGGGCGACTCCTGCCAGATGTCGGCCCAGTCGCGGTTGCCGACGCGGGGAGACGAGCCGGCGCCGATGGCCTCGAGCATGAACTCGGCCACGTTGTCCGTGTCGCGGGCGACGGCGCCGTGGCGGCGGAGGTAGTCGCGCAGCACCGAGGCGTCCTTGCCAATGTCGCCGAAGTAGACGCAGCGCCCGCCGCTCTTGAGGAGCAGCAGGCGGTCGAAGTTCTCGAACAGCGCCGAGTTCGGCTGGTGCACCGTGCAGAGGATGGCCTGCCCCGCGCCCGCGAGCTTCTTGAGGAACCGCACGATGTTGAAGGCGCTCTGGCTGTCGAGGCCGGACGTCGGCTCGTCCAGGAAGAGCAGCAGCTCCGGTTTGGCGGCCAGCTCGACTCCGATGGTGACCCGCTTGCGCTGCTCGACGGTCAGGCCGAACTCCGGCATGCCGATCAGGCAGTCTGCCAGGTCCTCGAGCTCCAGGAGCGCGATAATCTCCTCCACGTATGCGTACTTCTCCTCCTGTGGGGTCTCGAAGGGCTGCCTCAGGTCGGCCGAGAACCGGAAGGCCTCGCGGACGGTCTGAGTCGGGTCGTGCATGTCGATCTGCTCCGCATAGCTCGTGGACCGCTGGAACTGCTTCCCCGGCTTCGCCCCGTCGACGAGGATGTCGCCACCGATGACACCGATGTTCTTGCGTGCGGCGAGCACGTCTAGCAGCGTCGTCTTGCCTGCGCCCGAGGAGCCCATCAGGGCGGTGAGCTGCCCGGGCTTGACGTATCCGTACACGTTGGTGAGGAGCCTCCTCGTGCCACCGGGCACAGGGACGTCGTACGTGAGATCCTCCCAGGTCAGGACGCTCTTAGAAGCGATCTCTAGGCTGCTGGTGGAGGTGGCGCCTGGAGTGACGGCGCCCGATTGGATGTTGTTGTCCTCCGCCCCTTCCACCTGGGCAGCGTCAGAGGTAACAGTGTCGTCCTCACTTCCAACTGCCTTCTTCGTGGTGGCGCGCTTCTCAGCGCGCTTGGCCTGCAGCTTCTCGTTCAGAGCCTTGCGCTCCTCGTTCGCCTTCTGGTAGACGCGGAACGCGTTCCCGGCCATGCCGAAGTTGACGATCTCGCCGAAGACGACATTGAGGATCAGGAAGAACACGATGAGCGCGATCACGATGCCGAAGTTGCGCCAGATCTCGCTCGGGTCGTACGAGAACGCCAGGCGGATGTAGTCGGAGCCGGAGATGGCCAGAGTGCCTGGGTTGGAGCCGGGGAGCGTGCAGACCTGGTGGGCAATGTCATCGTATCCCGGGCCGGACGGTATGAGGCTCTCTGCCGTGCAGGTCATGTCGATGCGGCTGAACTCGTTCTCCATCATGGAGCTGAACATCAGGCCCAGTGGGTTGATCCAGTAGATCCAGCGCAGCCAGACCTGCTCGGACTGGTACTGGATCAGATAGCCTGATGTGACGATGAGCAGCGTGATGGTGGCGACGGCGAACTTGACGGCGTAGTCGAAGTCGGGCGACAGGCAGCCGATGATGCGGAAGAAGAGCGTCATTGCGATATTCCCCGTGAGGATGAACAGGTAGAACATGAAGAATGCCCCAGCAGACCGCGCCAGGTTCGTCATGAAGTACACGATGATGGAGAAGATGAGGATACGCGGCGCGCCAAAGGCCTGGTCGACGAAGATTTGGCCGATCCACAACGCACTTGGCCTGTGGAAGGCGTAAGCCCTGTGTTTGTTGACGATGCCGCGACCTGTCATGGTTGACCCCAGCTCAGAGAATGCCTCGAACGCGTTGAACAGGAGAGACACGAAGATCAGGCCACCTTTACTGAAGGCGGAGGCCGACGTTTCCGGGAGGTTGAGGTACAGGGTGCCGAGAACGATGCCGATGATGATGGAGCGGAACCAGGACAGCAACAACGCCGTCCGGTCCTGCAGCTTCAGCACCGTCTGCCGCTTCATGAGGGCCCACACCTGCTGGTGGAAGCCGACCGAGTACACCGATCGCTTTGCCCCAGTGCGCTTGCTCTCCGTCACGGCCGTCTTGAAGTCCTCGTGCCGCTGCGCCTCGGTCTCCTGAGCCAGTTTCGTGCTGTAGTCTTTCATCTCCTGATCCAGCTGCTTCGCGAACCGGGACTTCTGGAACGCCTCCGCGAGGGTCTCCGGGCTGTGTGGTGCGTTCTCGGGCGAGAACCCCTTGGCGTAGTCCCGCTCGTACTCATCCGTGCAGCCGGTAACGTAATCGGGTGTGGTCTGCCGAGGACGGGGGAGGAAGCCCAGGCCCTCGAAGTACGCCCGCGCCTCGGTGGCCGGGCCGAAGTAGACTTGCTTCCCGGCGTCGATCACCAGCACCTTGTCGAAGAGCGAGTAGATGTTCTCCGAGGCCTGGTAGAGGGAGACGAAGGTCGCGGTCTTGTACAGGTTGGTCTGCACGCGCAGCGACTTGATGAAATCGAGTGCCGTGCTGGCATCTAGACCGCGCGTGCTGTTGTCCCACGATAAGACGCAGGCCGAGGTGATCATCATCTCGGCCACCGACACGCGCTTGCGCTCGCCACCCGAGATGCCGCGCACCAGGGCACCGCCCACGACGGTGTGTCGGGTGTGCTCAATATTGAACATCTTGAGCAGCATCGAGATGACGTCCTCCTTGAACTTCGAGCGCGTGAGGCCGGCTGGCAGCTTGCCGGGGATCTTTGTATCCAGCGCGAAGCCCAGGGTCTGCTCGACGGTGAGAGTCGCGTGGTGGATGTCGTCCTCCTGGTTGTACACAGCCTCGCCGCGGTACTCCTTGAACTCGTCCGCCGTGAGGGGGCCGTAGCGCACGTCCCCCGTCACGCTGATATAGCCGTACCGCTGGTTGGTGATGTTCTTGAGGAAGGTGGTGCAGCCGGACCCGGGCTTGCCCAGAACGAGGACCATCTCGCCGGGCTTGCATACTCCCCTGAAGTTGTCGAGCAGCGTAGCCATGGTGAACTTCGGCCCGTAGCCCAGTAGTCGAATCAAGGGGGTGATATAGTCGAAGAAACCGACAATGGCGTCGGGGAACGTCGGGACGAAGTTGGACATGCCGCCGATGCCCTTGACCGTGAGACCGTCCCAGTACACGCCGATGTGCTTGGGCCGTATACCTGCCTCCCGTTCGGCAGCGATGCCACCGCGGATGTACGCCTCCAGATCGAAGCGCTCGCTTTCGGATGAGGGCGACCCTGTAAGATCGGCGCCAGTCTTTTCCACATCTCTGGCCGCCTGGTGCGACGCCTGGGCGTGTGACGCGCGACTCATCACGCGGCTTACCCGCGACAGCTCCCTCCGCAGCTCGTTGAAGTCAGCCTCGGCCCGCTCGACCGACACGCCGGACCCGACGCGGGACAGGCCGTTCGGGTTGCTGCGGCGGGCCTCCTCCCGAAGATCTTCTAGGTCGGTAGTGGAGCTAGAGCTGGAGGGTCGCGAGTTCCCTTCCACCGCCTTCGTAGAATCAGGGGGCGGCATGCCGCCGCTACCCTCTCCGATCTCGTCCAGCGCCTTCTTCTCGTCCATTTCGAGAGCAAAACGGGGTGTGGAAGCTGTTGTGATATCTCTCCAGGCAGGGCAAAGCAGTGCGGGCGTGACCGACTAGCAGTAGTAACCGACTCGCGGAGAGACCACGGCCGTAGCCCGCCAGTAAGGATTAACGAAAAGAAAGTGAACAATCACGAACGCGCTTTATATTTCGAGGTGACAGCCCAGAACAGTAAGGATAAGTGAACAATAAATATATAGGTAGGTACAGGTATAAAAGTTAGTGAATGCCTACCCGGAACAGAATGGAATTGGAGGGCGTATGAGACCCAACAAACCAGAGAGCCCGGGGGTATACTGGACTCAACGGATCTCCACTAGTGAGAAAAAAAAAACAACACGAGGGAGGGAGGGGAGGTGAGATCCAGGATGGAAACAAAACGACCGAAAAGTGATGGATAATGAGTAACGATGGAGATCAGCGTTCTGTCGACTTGGCCCTCATCCACCCACACGCCCACACCAGCATTTGTAATCTGGGCATGCCAGCCCCTGCCCTGCCTGCAGATAATACTACTCGAGGGAGGTAGGGAGGCAAGGAGGCACAGATTCTGCAGAGGGAGTTAGGGCAGGGAAGCGGGGAGGGAGGTAAGAGAGATACTCCTTGGAATCTCCGTTCACGCCCCCCACTAACCGGTACCGACTCTGGGCAGTGGGGCCGGGGGATGAGATGGCAAAGGAAAGTACGAATAGAGGTTAGGTTGGAGTTTGGCCGAGGGCGGGACGGAGGGGGGCTTCTTTGTTAGGCGGGTGGAGCCAACCCGATAGAGAATGAGAAGGAAAAAAAAAAGCGAGACGCTGTTTCCGATCCGACAGCATGCATGTGTACCTCTTCACATATCAGAGCATGCCAACATCATGGCTGGGTTCCTAGGTACCTGAGTGAGCCTCTTGCCGCAGCTGCCGCAAGCATGTACCGCTGCGTATATACGAGCAAGCACGCCGAGCTTGGCATGCCACAAGTGAGAAGCAAAAGTACCAACCTAACCTTACTCACCACCGGTGATACTCGCCGATATGTGGTGGTTGAACCGTAGTGCAGGGGGAGAACGCCAGGATGACCGCGGATGAAGTCATCAGGGGCGACTGGCGATTCGTAGGCGATTCGGCAAGACGAGGCGAGACTTTCTAGAAGAACTAGGCTGCTTGTTGCCACCACCACTAGCAGCGTGAAGCGTGTGAAGAAAGGATACCTACCTGGGTATTCCGTCGGGTAAGAGCTGGGGGGACGAATGCGAAGAGAAGATGCGGCAGGAGGCGGCGGCAAGGGGTGTTAGGTTAGGCATGCCTCCCACGCGCCGGCCGGTTCCTCCCCGCTTCACGCCCTCACACCCCCTCCCTCTCTAATCGACGACTAGCGGGCGCCATTCAAGCCAAAAACGCCATCTCCTCAGCACTTGCTGAGAAATGTGGAGGCTCCAGGACGATCTAGGATCCGGCTCGCCGAAAACAAAGAAAAAAGAAGAAAATAGCGTCGCAGCAGTGGCAGGCACAAGCCGGAGGAAGACGGGATTTGGGAGTCATCCGGCCGGGTCAGAGATGAGGTGCAGAAGTGATGGACAGTGCGTGAGAGAGAGCACTGTGAGAAAGCCGGCGAGGGTATGTCCGCTAAATCCGCTGCAATACACTTGACAGGCTGACCTGCAGAGGTTTATTGGTGCATTGGTGTGGTAGGTGCCACCTCGACCATCAGAAATCTCCGTCTCGAGGATGCCTTGGGCGGGAAGCTGTGTGTGGGTCGGTTGTTTTTGCTTCAGGCTTTCAATCTTGTTGTCGCAACGAGATCCGAGTAATCGGGTTTCCCTTCTCGGGCCAAAGCCCCCGAAGCTCGTCTCGTCTCGTCTCGATATTTTCTTTTCTTTCTTCAGGTTGCTCGGCAAATGTTGAAAGGGTCTGGTCTGGGTGGTTCCCCCACTGAGCCCCTCCAGGGCCAACACCCAGTTGTTGTTGCTATCAGGCAAGGTTGCAGGTTTTCGGGTCTAGCCCCTGGCCCAATCCTTCCCAAAAGTTCAGGGCGGATGGCGAAAAGTCAACTCAATATTCGATGGCGGAAGGAAGCCACTCCATAGCATGAAAGCTCGGTCGGCGTATCGGCTTTCGTGCTAACCTCACAATCCGTGACACCGCTTCGATTTGCAATCAAGGTCGGGAATCCTCCCGATGGTCCACCGTGAACCGTGTTCATTTCTTGGCAGAGCCGCTAGTTGGAATCATTATCAAACTAGAGGAGGAACGGATGGATACCTAGAGAGAATCGATGGATCCTCTTGCAGTATGTGCTCTGCCGGACGGAAGAAGGTCTCTTTGAGTTGCTTTTTTTCTTTGAGTTGCTGCACGGGAGTCGCACGGCTGGGGCGGCCCTACGTGCAGGAGGTTTGAACAACCATCCGATGCCCGTCTGACGGAATTATGTCTACCTGTTCAGGTATGTACCTCTCACACAGACACATGCACACAGGGTTCTCTCTGCGTGAACGGATACCGCGTTTGTGATAAAAGTTCTCCCAAGCACTGTGCGATGTGTCGGTACATAAAGACTAGTCCACGATGCCGCCATCTCCCCCGCCTTCGCCTCCGCCATGCATGAGCTTTGCAGGATAGCGGGAGAGGAGGGCAGGACGGGAGACGGCAAGACAGAGGGAGGAAAACTGGAGGGACGACCGGGATGCAGAAGAACTAAACTTAGTAGGACAAGGGGGAAAGAATCGATAGCCCATTCTCCAGCGTGAGAAAAACTCCGTACTCTCCATGCCCCGTATTCCGGATCCATCTCCGAGTTCTCCACGGACGGAACCGCAAATCGGGGGGTTGTTCAGCCGACTGATGATAAACCGTTTGGAAACATCTTATTATGTGACGTGCAGATTGGCGTTGAACCCCCAGTTTACCCACTAAGCTACCTACCCAGCTCCACCATCTTAGCGCGATCGCTCTGTTTGCTGGCTGAGCTGAGATGATTCATCCTGAGTCAAACTGTCGTCACGCCTCGTCACCCCCCAAGGCCGACCAAGGCTGCCAAGGCATTCCTATTCCTTCGCCGTGTTTGATGCTACTGTATCGAAGTGAGAGTTTGCTTGATGACTCCTCGGCGAGAACCAGTTAGGCTACTTGTCCATATCTGCTTCATCTTGATCAACTTGATCTCATCTCAGCCATGCTGCTCGGGGTTCACAAGCCACCCGAGCGAGCAGCACTAAGCGCCGTGCCGTGAGTAGGTGTGTGTGTGGTCAGCGTACCACTGGAAGAGCGTTTGTTCAACCGCATCCCTCGCCGAGCCCGAGACACACCGCTGTCAACGCACCGAGCTACCCGAGCTGAGCTGGATGCGACGCGGAATGTCTACCAACGTTCTCTCGAGGTGCTCTTCCCTGTGTCCAATGAGGAGGATCGCGGAAATGATTCGTCAAGGAGGTGTTCCATCAGCCTGGAGGGCCGACGTAATCACCCACCACATCTTAGGGCCTAGGAAAACGGGCTCGGCGTTGTGCAAACAGCCGCGGTGAGAGATGTGTATATTTGATGCGCGTCGGGTTTGTAGACAAGGGGGAACACGCAGTCTATGTTCCAGAGACCTATGCCCAAAAGCAGAGCCGCCCATTTTGCCCATCGAACGTCCCGTCTCGAGCTAAGCCCATCCCTGACAGTCAACAGTCAAGTCTCCCGTCCGGCAAAATGCCTAGATAGTCGGCAGCTGTTGAAAGGCTTTACTCGTCCTTCAAGAGTTATATCAAGTTGGAAGCAAGAACAAGAGGCAAGAAAAACAAAGAAACGGAAAAATAGAGAAACGCTCACTCAGTGAGCGCCCGCTGAACAACAAACCAGATCGACTCCCCAAGCCAGAGCTACCAGTAGCCGCAAACAACGCCATCCATCCATATATCGTCACTTGCATACCAGGAGGGGGGTAAAGAGAAGAGAAGGAAGCCCCCCAGCAGAAGTTCATTTTTGCGAGAACAATGTTATCGTAAGACGAAGAGGCGAGAAAGCACACACGAACGAAAATGAATATACCAAAGGTGGTGATGGAATTAGCTGCAATAGCAACGACGAATGCAGCAAGAAAACGCCAACCAATGCGACAAACGTGACAACGAAGATTGGAAGGTTTAGGCAAAAGGATTTAGGGGGGTAAAACCGGAGGCCGCAGATCGACGACAGTGAGGGAAGCTCTCGTCATCATCTTGGCTGGGCACACTGGCTCAATCTGGACTGCGCGCTACATACGCGCGTCGTCCCTATTCTACCTCGTAGGTGCCGCGACAACCGTCGGATAGATACCACGTACTTAAATAGAGACGCGATTCTAGGGTATGCCCTAGTAGGGATGGAAATCGGCGCGGAGAGAGTAGGGGGAATGGGGCGGGGACGATGCGGACGGGGGATATTGCCGGCCATATGCATGCTGACCGATCACACGCTGACTGATCATAGTTCCGAGTCGGCGCCGTTTGTTTCAACGATCATGGGACTACCGTTCTGCTGCCGCCGCTGTTGTTGCTGGCGCAGCCTAGCGTTCCCTGGTGGCCTCCGGCGGGCGCCTGATCCTCCGGCGCCGCTGCCCGTGCCGTTCCCGCCGTTCAAGTTCATGCTCTGGTCGTCATCCTCCTCCTCGTCAGAGTCCGGGTTCTCCTCCGCGAAGCGCCGAGCCTCGTCCAAGTCGTTGACATCCTCGGGCTTGTCGCGCAACCACTGCATGCGGGGTCCGGAGCGGGCCATCTCAGACACACGGAAGCCGTAGATGCGCGGCTCATATATCTTAGGACGGCCAAGGCCGGGTGCGACGTTACGCGCGTACATGCCGTTAACCATGGTACCGCTGTCGTCCACCGATAAGCGCGTGCTGCTCATCGAGTGTGATCCCGAGAGGGCATCGGCGCCGTGTTTAGATAGGTCGAACTCCGGAAATGTGAGCAGGAAGAGCGCGCCGAATGTCCGGCCGAAGAAGGCCCCGTCCACGGTCTGGAAGCGGCTGTTAGGCGGGACGTAGACGTCCAAGCACGACGGGCAGAAGAGCTTGACCGTACTTGTGCCGGGTATGTCCGACAGGCCGACCGGCAAAGTCCGCGCCATGCAGCAATTAGTCCTCGGGCAGTGGCCGAAGTGTCCCAGCTCGTACTTTTCCGACATCTGCTGGATGCCGGCGCGCGAGCATATGAATCTCTGGTGGATTAGCCCGTAGAGCAGCTCCGCCGAGGACTCGATCACCGACAGATCGCTGGCTATCCGACTATGGTGTCGCCGCTCGGCGCTGGCGTGGTGCCTAGACCCGGCGCCTTCGAGGGACTCGTCGTTTTCGTCCTCCTCGTCCTCATCCTCCTCCTCGTCTTCGTCTTCTGGCTCGACGTCGAGAATCATCTGCTCGGGGAGGGTAATAAACCGTTGTGGTTAGCATTGCGATTCGGAGTCTTGCAAGTCTTGCGCTCGCACATCGCCAAACTTTAGGCTACCGCAACTAGCGAAGGCGGCGCGGACTGCTGCTGTGTGATACAGGCTTTGCGTACCTCTAGCGCCTCTTTGTACATAGGGACCTGCGCCTGCAGGCCGGTCAGGTTGAAATCATCTTCTATGAATTCTTCTGACACCTCGGCAAAGTACTCGTGTCCGACGAGGTTGCAGAACGAGGATATCCAGGACTCTGGCGTCCCGGAGGAGGACGACATCATTGCCAGCCCGAACGCAGCTGCCGTGAAGGCGGCACGGACCGGCTCAAGGGTCGTCGGGTGAGGGGGAGACAGCTTGAACGAGGTACCGCGCGCAGGAGCAGACGTATGGATTCGGTAGGGAAGACCAAATGATCAGCCTGTCGCTGCTCGCCGCCGAACGCGGTTCGCGGTGGATAGATATTGGGAGGGAGGAGGTGGTCTAGCGGGGTAGATTCGCTGGCATGATTATCACCACGGTGCTGCAAAAACCAATGCCAAGAGCGCTAAGAATGAAGACCATGCAGAGCCAGAAGAGTTTATACCGGCAACGAGGGCTCTCAATGCCCTCTGCCTTTTGCTAGTCAGAAGAAGTGTCTGCCAGAGCAGAAGTCGTCAGAATTGGTTGTTGCGCCTTGTTGTTTTGCTCAACAGAGAATTGCGGCGGTGGTGGGCCGGGTTGTTGGCTGAGTGGTCTGTGCGGGTCGGGCTCCACCACACCCATGGCCAGTCAGCCCGCCAGGCAGAAATGATTTTCCCCTCCCGGATCACCCGTTGCAGAACTTCCACAGAACCGCGTCGGTATCACGTGTTCCCGTGTCAGTCAACTTCCAGGTTTTTCAACCTCACACCATGCCACCAACAGTGTTTTATGGCGCTCTGTCTCAGCACTGATGTGCGGGGCAAATCATGGTGCCTCGTTCTGTAAGAGGACTCATTTCAAGACGGGGTCTACCCCATGCCAGACCAAATCTATCCCGACAAAACCGCGGCGTCTCGGCGGTTCCCTGCAAGTCCAGAGGACTCGGAAATTCGCACTTTCAACCAGAATATCAACGACCTGAAGGCCCTCTTCCTTTCGTTCTGAGTCGGGAACCAGGTGATCTGCCACAGAGGGAGTCTGAGCTTCCTGCCTCCTGTAAATGGTTTCACGGGGATGAATTAGGACCTTATCTGAAGTCCTTCTCTTCAGCATTCTTCCCCTACGAGCTCACCGTCTATCCACGAAGCGTTAGCTCCCTTGAACAGTTCCACCAGTGGCTTTGCCAGTCTGAAAATTCCATCTACAGGGCAGCTGCCGGCATATGGGGGCAGGCTCTCTCTCAGCTTTCCTCTTCCCTCCACGACAAACACCCTCGGCTATGTCAACTCGACGCCCCTTTGGCCCTTCTCGTTGCCGCGCTGGAATTCAATAAGCGGACCACGCACCCCGTCACTCAACTGTACATCGCACAAGCTCCCATATCTGAACTTCCACCCGAGCTCCAGGAAGATTTGCCAGTACCCGAGGCCCTGACGGCTGGGAACGGGAGAGTGGACATTTACAACACGAGTATCTGGATGGGTCTCGAGCCTACATTCACGCCCTGGCACCGTGATCCGAATCCGAACCTGTTCCGCCAGCTCTGCGGCTCCAAGGCTATCAGGCTGATGCCTCCAGCGGAGGGAGAGCAAGTATTCAGGCAGACCCAGGCGCGTCTTGGGCGGATGGCCAACCCCCGCATTCGGACTGTGGACATGTTCGAGGGCCCTGAGAGATCAGCGTGGTATGAAACCATCTGGGGTTCCGCAGCGTCGAGCCTCCCGGGCCTAAGCGAGGCAATTCTCAAACCAAACGACAGCCTTTTCATACCTCAAGGCTGGTGGCACAGCGTTAAGAGCTCCGACTCTACCGACGTTGGAAAGCTGAATGCGTCGGTCAACTGGTGGTTCCGGGATGTTAGACGTTAATGCTTTGCAACATCATACTTTACCCCTAATCTTCCTAGGTAGCTTACCTACCTATGTATAGTGGCACAATTGCTGGTTTCAACTCGGCCTTGCTACCTCACGAGTTGCTCAGAGCGGCCGAACTCCTCCGGTACCGCCAGAGCCCAATTATAGAATTAAATCAATAGCTCTCATGCTATAGTCTGTAAGGCTTCCTGGTGACCTGTCAGTCGACCGTGGACGCGTTTATCTATCTTTGCGACCAAGAGATGTGTAAGTACCAAAATCTCCATGGCAGAGCACCTGATACGGTATGAGTGATACCCTTCGGCAGAGCAACTATCTGCATACACGATCTACATGCACGCACGCACGAACCACATAAGGAGAGGCACGAAATCAGATACGATAACTACCTAGCGAGCGCACCTATCCATTGTAACACAGAAGGGCTGTTAGAGGAGTGTTAATGATAGACTCCTCCAGTATAATAGACCCCGGAACGTTTGCCCAGCTAAGGTAGTTCAGACCGTCATACTCTGAGATAATTAGATGACAGCTGCTCAGGAGAAACCGGCTCCTTGCCCAGCAAGGACTAGCCGTTGCACCTCATGGCTCCGCAACCCGCTCATACTACTGGCTACCATGGGAGTGACAGAGAGTGAGACAGAACACACCAGTGTGCAATAAAAACCAAGAGAACGAATTGAGACCGGACTCTACGAAGAAGCTGGGATGAGGAATTCTCAGTTCTCACATCAAAGTGAAGCATCTCATACGAGCGTACGGAATATATATTAGATCTGATTCCCTCCTCTTTGAGACTGAGTTCTCCTGATAGGCTAGCATCCTACGTCAGGTCACCAATCCGAATCTCATCCTCCACGCGGGCCATGTCACCTAGTAGAGTCGTCGGTTGGGTCGGGTTGGAAGGAACACGGGGTTTGAGGCGTTGGCCTTACGGTGTAAGACGGCCGACTGGCGAGCATCACCATTGTGTTGATCGGTGATTCGGGAAGAGTGCCTCGGTGGCTGCGGAGGGAGCCACTCGGCCGCTCTAGGTGATTATGAAGGAGTAAGAATGATCGTTTACTAGGGCCTCAGAGTCAGGAACAGCAAGGCGTGAGGCGGCATCCAGGTCTTAGATGATTTCTGGATGTGGGTAAGGTAGATTGGCTTCTGGCATTTGTTTCGAGCACAGTGAGCGGAAGGGTTTGCACGAGTATCCTGATTTTGAGGCAGATTTCTGCCTCGGAACCCATTCAGGGGGGAGGCAGTAGAAACAGTAGAGGAAACGCGCGCAAGAAGAGAGCGAGAAAAATGAATACAAATTTTTTTTTTTGCCAGGTCTACTCTCGTTCGGATCGGGCGTCGTCCAGAGCAACCTACATAACAAACGGTCTGTTGGCCATCTCGCGTTGACTCCCTGGTCCTCACTGCGTCTCACCCCTATCTGGCCTCTCCTTCCCATATGCTCGAGTCTCCCAAAAGCAAGCTGGAGCGCAGCTGAATCTGAGAAAGGGGCGGCCCTTCCCACTACTCTCCTGCACCATCCCCTCCCAAACGCCTGGTTGCATCATAGGGGGAGGCGAAGCATCAGACGGATTGAGGACTGGCTGGGGACACGCATCGGACTGAGGATGATATCGATGAAGTCGAACGCTACCTGACTCTTGAAATAAGGAGAAGAACAATACGGAACACCAGCCTAAAAGAAAATACACACTTGAAATGCCCTTGATCCTGGCCCGGTTTTCGTCCAAGAGGCATGGAGAGGCAGGGGCGAAAAACAAGGGTTTTAGCACCTAGTTAAGAACTCGCATAATAATCAGCCCACCCTTCCCCCAATTCCGTCATCAAAAATGGGCGAGTTTTCACCTATACCGTCATTTCCATCGTTACAGAACGGGAACCATCGAGGGTGGAAAGAAAAAAAAAGCCGCTACGACTTGGGAGCCGGCTCAACGGGCGTCGACTTCGTCTTCTCCTCGGTCGTGGTCGCACCGGCGGCCGCTGGCGTCGTACCAGGGACGGCGGCCGGCTCGGCCTCGGTGCCGGTGGAAGCCGGCTGGGCTTTGGGCTTCTCGGCGCCGAAGACCCTCTCGAGGCCGGCGGCCTTGTAGGCGCTGCCGCCGTGCTCCTCGGTCTTGAGGTCGGCCAGGCGGCGGGCCTCGGTGTGGATGTCCTGGACCTGGCGCTGGCTCTGGGTGTAGAAGTCGACGACGCGCTTCCCCGTCGGCGTGTTGGCGGCCTTCTCGAAGTACGAGCCGATGCCCGAGAAGAGCGAGTTGGCGCGGGTCGAGATGCCGTAGCTCTGGTCGGCCGTCTTGGCACGGTCGGTGGCGTGGTACTTCTGGTCGAGGCGGTGCAGCGTGCCCAGGAAGCGCGAGGACACGTTGTGCTTGTGGTCCAGGTCGATGGCCCGCTGCAGGGCGACGTCGCCCACCACGTAGCCGTGCGCCAGGTACTCGGCCAGGATGCGGGACCGGGGCTTCTCCTCCTGGGTGATCTCGTCCGCGTCCCGGTCGGCGTGGGTCGGGGCTGCCCCAGTCTCGTCGTCGCCCGAGCCCGCCGACTGGGCCTCGCTCGTCACCGTTATGTGCGACTGGCCCAGCTGCGTGTTGTTAAGCAGCAGCGCCGTCTTCGCGGCCGTCTCCTTCTCGAACGTCACCGTCGCGCCCTTGGTCTCGCCCTCGCTGGTGACCTTGAGATCGGTGATCTTGCCACTAGAAGTGTGATGAAAAGAACAGGTTAGCACGCACTCAGATGGCTAAGGTGGGTAGGTGGTAGGCAAGCAAACGCGGACTCTTAGGGAGCGACAATCTTCGCTGCGTGGAAGAATGCTTACCAAAAGGCAAAGAAATCCCGGATCTCCTTGTCATCAGTCGTGGCCGAGATGTTCTTCACGATGACTGTGTTTTGGCTCGCCATGATGATTTGATTGGAGGAGGTGGGTGATTTTAAGAGAAATAAGTCGTGCTCTGTGTCTGCCGTTGACGGGTTGTGCGTGGGTTCGAAGAGAGAGTCTGCTGTCAAGTTTGCGTGGGAAGCAGAGGGGCTTTGACGAACAAAGGCCAGACAAATGGTTCAATGTTGAGAGACTGGAAAAAAGAGAAAGCAAACAAGGTGAAAGAATATGGTGCGTTCGAAAGTTCGTGGTCGGTTATCTTCAGTAAATAAATAACACAATCGGCCGACTGCCTGGACTGCGGAATCGACTTGGACGCGTGGTTGAAGACGTCAGGACAACTTCAGGAGACACAATCAATCGTTCGGTTGGGGGGATGATGGAGAGTGAGGGGCAATGGGAAAACGTCATCACCCGTCGTTGAGCTCAGCTGCTACCCTGCATTCGCATTGGGAGGTGTGGTCTGGTCCTGGTGGCCCCTCAGCGGTTGGAGGGTGTCACCACCAGAAATCAGTTGGCGTGGCGGTACAGAAGACCTGCTGTATTAATTCAGGAGACAATTATCCGTGGCTGCGCCACCTTTCCATACGTCGTCCAACTTCCCACTTGCTCTCTCCCTTTTGTCCTGTCCATTGGCATGTGAAATCCCATAAGAGCAGCTAGATTCGGCGAAATTCTGTCGTATTGCTATGTGGTTTTTATCGTATTCTTACACTGTTCACTCTGGCTGCTCTGAGCTCCGCTAATCATAGGAGTCAACAGGGTTCGCTTGCCCCTTAAGACGGAGGGTTCTTAGTCTTGGCGAACTTCTCCTTCACGGCGTCCTCCAGCGGGCCTTTGGGATTGGAGGTGAGATTCTGCACAAATGGTCAGGACCGACACAGAAAGAAGCTCGCAAGTTGCTCTGCTCTGATAGGGTCTGTCTGTCTGTCGATGCTTTCCTACCTTAAGCTGGTCTTCAGGATTTTTGGGGACGCTGGTCGTGTCCCCCAGCCCATGTCCGCTCCCAGGCGGCGATTTCAGCTGGGATCCAGTCTGGGTCTCCGGAGGAGGGGACTCGCGGCCTTCCGTCGAGGACATTTTGCTTGAAGACTTTTCGTCTCAGTTGGATGTCAGATATATTAGCGTTGGCTGTGACTGAACGCTAGCTGAGGTTTTCAGGTACCCAGTACCCGGCCAACGTGACTTACATGGCAGTGCGGGCAGGGTTGGTTTGCTGGTGCGGGGCTCGTTCTTGAAGCGGGATGTTCAGTTGTCACGAGTGGCGAGTGAGTGTACCGATGAAAGATACGAGAGACAAAAGTTAAGGGGTTGAGCGAGACTTAGATTCATCTTTCATCTAGTCTGCTCTTCCTCGGGGCCTGGGAAATTTATATCGACTATCCCATAGCAACTGAACATAGGTTCCCGGCGCAGTTCCTATACCGATGCCGTCATCAGAGCCATTACATCACCACTCCGCTATGTGACAGAGAGGGCAGTGCTCTACATGGAAATCCCCGCCTAAAATGGCGGGACCTCCAGCTGCTGACAGTGTCTGCATCACCGTGCTGCACGCACTTCCGGGCTCCGGTATTCCAACGCTACGCTTCACGACACGGCCAGCAACATGGACAGCGGCAGGAGGGAGGGAGACATGTCCGTCCGATCACTAACCCCACCCAGCTGCTTAATGCATCGTGATAAGCCCACAGGCTGTCAGGAACACAAGCATCCTCCGAGCGAATCAGACAGCTTCCATGCCTGAACTGTCGCGGTCGTCGTTACGGTCGCATAAACTGGTCATTTCAACATCTCAGACACCAGTATTGTTTATTTTGATGTCTCTCCAACGCCCGCCGTCTCGCCCACTTCCTTTCCCGTTCTTTCCACTCCACTTCACGTACGATCGCGGCGCTCTCCAACTGTGAATGCTCAGTTCTGGCTGTTATTTCGGCCGCTCGTCCAACTCAGCCTCCAGACCAGGGAAACCAACGAGCAGGACGAGACACTCAAGCTCAACAGTAGCGGCCCCAATCGAGACCATACGGCTGTACCTGCCTAGCCGTACTTCCAATCTCGCCCGCTCACAACACCACAGGACACCACCTCCGACACCTCTCCCAGGAGGCCGAAACCACGCCGGTGGAAAATGCCCGACCTTAATACCGTTCCCCCATCCCCACGCGCCCTCGCGATTCGTCGTCAACCATCTTCGCAGATCATGCCGCCGCCACCCGTGCCGCCGTCGCCGTCCCTCAACATTCTGCCTTCCAACCAGAGCACCGTGAACCAGACTGCCGGCGCTGCATCCTCCTCGTCGTCGCTCATGACGTCGCCCCAGCTTCCGCCAGCGGCCGTAGCCCTACCGATGCAGGACAACACTGGGGTCGGTCCCGGGCCCGGCCCGTTGCGACACCCTCGCCCGCTCACGGCTGCCGAGCTTCATTTGCAGCTGGAGAAGGAGCAAGAGGCAGTGGTGAGTTTCGCGTTCAGTACCTACTTATTCATCACAAGCCGGAATGGAGACCAGCTGGAGCCTGGGCAAGCCTGAGCAAGTCTCGTGCAAATGTCTAATCTGTCAAACACCCACTCTAGGTAAACCGTCTCCAGCGTGAACTCTCGATGCTCCGCGCTGCCCACAATGCCTCGGTCGTATCCAACACCTCGTCCACGTCCGCCAGCGCCAGTGCCATAGACGGCACGCCCACGCCGGACCTGATCTCGAGCTCCGGGTTCTCCATCCCCTCCTCCACGGGGCGACAACACCACAGGACATCGTCCAACGCCAGCACCCGCAGCCAGGCCGCGCAGCTGGGCACATCCTTCGGTGCCAGTTCCATGGTGGGGAACGCCTCGGGCCCGCTCCCCGCCCCAGGTGGCCGGAACAGCCTCAGCCGGCAGAACAGCACGGCGTCGCGTCGCAGCAGGGCGAGTTCGCCGGCCCCGCCGCAGCAGTCGCAGCTCCACCACTCCCCCCACGTCCACCACCCGCACGCGCACCCATACCCTGCGGACTCGGGGGCCGCCCTCCCAAGCGGGAGCGGAGGGGCAGGAGGCTACTTCCACCGGACGCAGCCCCCGCCACACCCCCCGCCCCTGCCGCACGGCTACGTCCACGGCGGCCAGTCCGGATCGACGCCCGCGTCCGAGCTGTCCCCCGGCCTCCTGCCCGCCACCAGCCGCTACGAGGAGGTGGCCTTCTACCGCTCCGAGCTCGAGTCGGCCAAGCGCGAGAACGAGATCCTCCGCCGCCGCATCCGCGAGCTCGAGCGCGCGGTCCGCGACCGCCGCGCCAGCGATGCCAGCCGCACACGCTCCGAGAGCGTCTCCAGCGTCGCCGTCAGCGCCACGGGCGCCACGGCGGCATCGACGGGGACGGGGACGCCGGGCCTGGGTGTGTCCACCACCTCGGCAGCGGGGGCGAGTAGCGGCGGGACCGGACCCGTCGGAGCCGCCATCGCGGGCCGCAGGGAGGGCGGCGGCAGCGGCGGCGGTCGGGATAGGAACGCTAGCCTGACGAGCGCGACGGGCAGCGCCGTCGGCGTCGGCGTGCCTGAGGACGAGGTCCGCGTCGGGGAGAGTGCTGCGAGTGCGGGGCTGAGGGGCCGGCCTGCTACGACGACGGCGACATCAACGGCGGAGGTTAGTGCCGGCGATGCTAACGGTCATGCATCGACTTCGACGTCCTGACCTACAGATCGATGAGAAAAGGAACCCGACGATGCTGGAGATCTTCGCGCAACCATCCATTGAGCTTCTAAAAGTCTTGATGGGATCACACCCTGCATTTTCTTATTCGGGGCGTATTTCGCCTGCCATTCGCTTTGTTTTTCATCATAAGCCACGTCCACACGCGTGCACATCTGCCCTCGACACGGGGCTCAGCACATCGCGATGCTTTCGCATTAGATTTTTCCTTCATCCATCGTCTTTTCCTTGCTTCCATGCGTTTCATCCATGTTATCATCCATAGTATCGATAATTCTCTTCTTTTCACCTTGCCACAGTGTTTGCTAAGCACACCTGGCAAGGAGGCGGCGTTTGGACAGATAGGAGTGATGGGCCAAGGGTTATGGCTTTAGGCATCAGGTATTTACAAGGACTGAAGGGAATTCGGTATTTTTATTTTTATTTGTCGCTCCTTTCTTTCTCCTGGCGTGATCTATTCTCTTTCTCTTCAGGTCACGCTTTCAGGGGCTGTCATTGGAAGCGAGCAGCAAACAAAACAGACGCGGTGCTTTCAAAGTATGACTCTCCCTTCTGCGTTGTTCTACCGGTCTACTTGTCATTCGACTTTCCTGCCGTACAAATGTTCGTGATGTGGATATCGCCCCTATACCCTCTATTAGATGAGTCCCTGCGACTATGTCAGGGTGGGATGATGATTATGACGCAGTGTTTTCATCTCCGTGATTCCGTCCCGGTACTAGACAGTGGAGGTCGGCGGATAGCACTACGGGCGACGGGGTACATTGCGGAGGTGGAGGTGGCGCGACGGGCAGAGCAGCCGACGAGGCCGACGGTAAATCCAAGTCCAATAGCAGGCGAAGGCGCTATGAGTTGTTGGCGGGGGGATGGACAGCCCTGTACAACAGCTGAAGCAAAGACCCGACAGGATAAGGGGGAGGGCGGCAGGACGGTAATGGTCCTCAGGAATGGGAGTGACGTCTTCGTTGTCGTTATTGTTATCGTCCTCTTCCTCCCTCAGCAGGTCGCAGGAGGGCGGGGGATCATAAGGGCGATACCGACGCCGGTTCTGTCTATCTTCCGCTCCTTCGCTTGGGCGGGTAGCGGCTGACGATGACGGCGACGACGAGGATGATGATGATGACGACGACGGTGAGGAGGGTTAAGACAGCTTTTACCCGCACCGCGGGTGTGCAAAAGCCATGAAAGGAGGAGGACGGCGCCGGGCTAGGCTCTACCTCTACCCCGAAAGCTGGAATCGAGGCTGTAGCCGCTTGCGACCTTGGCCTTCCGTGGTGCCATTTTCCCCGGGCGTCGCATGCTTCCCTAAAGGCGAGCTAGGCTGCGGTGGACTCTTTGGCATTTAGGAGAGAAGGAACCCTACGCGTCAGTTTATCGGACGCATCAAGGTTTTCGGGGGGAAAGCCCGGGAAGGTGGGGTGGTCCCGGAGTCCGGCAGCTCCTACGTTGGGTGGTCCTTCTTTCAACCCCGTTTCACATGTGCTGCGGTACGCGGCGATCACGGCAGCTGTCAGCCGAACCTCTTCCGGGTCCGTCGGATACGTAGTACACGCGACTTCAACCAGCCGACCCATCGGATGGGCAGGTATGTATAACCAGCACCGGATGGTCGGAAATACGAGGGCGGCGGTACCGGCACACGACTTACATTGATGATTGATGATGCCGTTCACATCTGACACGAGTCTGTGACGGCACTCCTCGCACCAGCCCCGATCGGCCTGGCCTGAAGGAGGCAAGGACATGATCGATACTAGTACTCTCGAACAGCGCGAAGAGGGAAAAGAAGGAGGGAGAAGGGGGAGAGTGTGTATGTGAAAAAGGGGTTGGGGGAGAGGAGAAGAAGGAGAGAAAAGTCAGTGATCACTTTACGGATTTCCGATGGAGATCGACTTTTCACTCTTCATTCTTATGCCCTTACATTCCATCGGGCGGCCATCATGTCATCCCGGATCCCTTCCTTGACTCTTCCTGGTTTCAGATTGCTTTGTCTCAGGCGAGATTTCCCGGGTTTCTCCCCAAGTACGCATTTGGGATAAGACCGACGCGCCGCTCTCTTGGCTGGCTATACTCTACACTGGAGTGGACGAGCCCCTGGAACGCTTCCTTTGGAATCAAAGTTTGCGTTCTCGCAGTGGGATGGCAGTCAGAAAAGACAAAAGCGAGAATGCCAGAGACACGACTTGGTGGCGGTTGAGAATCAGTAGCTGTTCTCAGGCTGAAGGGAGAAGGATGCACACTCACTGTGGCTAGACCACAGGCCTTTCACGTATGAGGCCACAATGGCTTCGGAGACCCTGCCGCCAACCTTATAGCTGTAATCAACGTTCGACACAGCCTTGGAGATAATCTACTCGGGGTGTTAAGCGAGAGTAGGACAAGAGCACTTGATTAGCAAGGCTCTTGCGAAAAATTGCTGACTGGCTGGCGCATCGCGAGAGAAGACAGAATAACTTGTGAGAAGGAAGATTGGCAAGGTTGGGGAATGGCAGTCTCACCTCGCTTCTCTGGGTGGCGTCAAGTCCCAGCTGCAGCAGGCGAGCCTCGAGCTCTTTCCTCAGGGCCGTCTGATGGACGGCGCTCATGCAGGCGGTGCCGACGATAGCCCCCACTCCGGTACAGAGATACAAGGTCGAGATGGAGGGCGCGAGATTCTCGGGGTTTGCGACGGCCTGCAGCGCGACAAATACCGCTGTCTGAGCGATGCCGGTTCCGAGTCCGCTGGAGAAGACCAAGTCCCCACGTTCAAGTCAGCTAGGACAACCGGGGCAAGTGGCTAAGGGTTATACCGGTGAACTTCAAGTTCCACTGAAGGCTTACTTACCCAGGCACGATGTAGAGAGACTCCGCCCAGTTGGTATGGCCATGCCACAGGAGGAGCAGCAGTATGTAGCTGATCGCACTGGTGATGGACGCTGCGAGAGTGATCCACTTGTATCGTCCATATCTGCAGTTGATGAGCGTCTGGGTGTGAGCAATAAGTTGTCTCCTTCACTTCAAACTCGAGACACGACACCTATGAAGATAGGCAATTAGCTGAGAGGTGCAGGTGCAAGTAACTAACCTTTTAATCAACATAGCGGCAACGAGACCCCCAACCGCATTTCCCGCGACGGCAGGGACCAGATGCGCCCCGGCATCCGTATTCGAGACCCTTGCGGTGACCTTAAAGTACAACGGCACAGAAAACATCAACTGGTGGCAAAGATGGCAGTCAGTTAGCAAGTGCCATATGAAAGTGAGAGTATTGCTGGAACATCCACACCACTTACGCCGACTTGAGCCGCGACTTGGGAGAACATGATAACGCAGCACGAAACGACATCTCGGTCCAGGAAGATCTCCAGAGGCAGTATCGGCTCTCTCGCAAACTCCGACTCGACCAGGATGAAGAGTCCGACGAGAACGCCCCCGATGCCGAACATAGTCGGGATGACAGGGTGCTCCCACGGAATCTTGACGCCCCCTATCTCAAGAGGTAGGAGAATCGACAGGATAAGCAGGGCGAGCAGGGATGCGCCGAGGAAGTCTACCCTCGATAGACGGCTGGGCTGTTTGTTGCTATCCGTTACCTCGCTCTCACTCCCATCGGAGCTTGGAGAGTCGCCCGTCGTTGTGGACGGGTTGCTGCCCTGTTGTTTTGCGATGCCCAGGTTGCTGGGGATGTAAATCCAGCAGAGAATTGTGGCCACCGCCATGAAAGGAGTTTGGCCCAGAAATGACCTGGTTTTGTGAGATCAGTTATTATTAGGCTCGCCGACCTTGCCAAAAGGTTTTGCTCGGGAGAGAGCCTCGAGGTGGACAATGGTCATGGACTCATAGATGCATGGGTATTGGAGAAAAGGGCCATGACTTGCCAGCGCCATCCCACCAAATCGACCAACCAACCGCCTAGCGGTCCTCCAAGCGCCCGACCCGTTGTGGCGGCGATGTTCACGTACGCACCTGGGCCCGGGATCCCATAGATTAGCAATACAAACATTAATAGTTGCCGAACTGGTCAAAAAAGGCGAGGAGCTGCTCACGCCATGTGCCGACCTCCCTGATGGGCACAATATCTGTGATGAGAATCGAGACAAGGACGGACATACCGCCGCTGACAGCCCCCGAAATGACTCTCCCTATGATAACTTGGAACATTGATTGCCCAACTCCCCTGACACAGGCACTCTGATTAGAAGCCGTAGAATAGTACGAATATTGACACACGCATGTCAAAGGAGAGATTCGTAGCACAGGTATGAGGCTCTCAAAGAGTCATCACAGAAGGAGTGGAGTTCGGGAAACAACTTACACGATAAACCTTTAGATCACATGTCTAGTAGTCAGCTATCTGTCCATAGGAGCTGCGGTACGAATCCAGCGTCGTCAAAGCTGCCAGTTTCATGATGCGCAGGGCCACGAGTAAGTTTAGTAGCATCACTCACGTGCCAAGTGTGAACACGACGTATGAGAGTAGAATAAGTGGTTTTCGTCCGTAAATGTCGCTTAGTTTTCCAAACTGTACAAACACGAGGTTAGTCAAGATTGCGGTTAAAAAGCGTTCGATTTTGACAGGCTGATTGGAGTACAAGGGTTGGATGTAGCTATTAGGAGACAACGGTGTATTGGTCGGTGACAACCAGTCTATGAGAAGACTTACTAGAGCTTGGGTTGCAGCCCCGGCAAGTCCAAAAGCCGTGAAGAGCCAGCTGGAGTCCTCCATGGCGTCGAACTCCGAAGAGATGACTGGATGGGTGGCGAGAACGATGGAGCCGTCGGCGTTAGCGACGAATACGGCTGGCGAAATGATTTTTAATGGCCACGGTGTTAGTAGGACAGGACAGACTCTAAATCTGAGAGGCAATTTTTCGAAGTTGATCGCATCCTCCTAGTACATAAGACGTGGAAGATGAGAAATACGAGAGCAGTACTCACCAATGATCAAGATTGAAACGATACGGGCAACTTTGGGATGCTTCCCATCAGCCATTGTCGTCGCCTTGGAAATAGCAGTCTCCTCATCGTCGTAAGAGCGAGCTGAGTCCAGATCATTGCCGACCACCGTTCCGTGGAATGGCGGAGCCTCTGGACTCCTGGGCGAGCCTTCGCCCAGGAGAGCAGTGCTTTCTGTTGGCTCCTGCGCGGATGAAGCCAATACTACTACGGGCGCCATTTTTGTCGGGACAGAGAGTATTATTCCTCAGTGAATTCTCGTGGTCATGTGGAGGGGGTATTAACCTGGTGTCCCTGACCCAGCCGGCCAGATTCGACACATAAAAAAAAGGGGTGGTGGTGCAATATCGAAACAGGAGACAAAAATGAGTTGGGGGACCAGGCACACAGGCAAATCCCAAAGGTTATAATAACCGAGCTCCTATCAGCAGCCACACGCGTGCCGGGCCGCCGTGATGATAAGGACAGGAAGGACCAGACCCGAATACGCGGTAGCGATGGCGCATGTGGAAAGTATTTCGGTCTAGTCCGGATGCGGGACCCGAACGGCGGTGGCTCGAGTAGGTGGGCAGGCAGGACACCGGTGCGGTGGACTTTGGTCGATGGCGTGCGATGACAACATCGGATGGTCCCCACTCGTATCAGACGGCGTGATCCCGGCCTAGTCTCAAACCAGCTGCTGTATGCAGGAACTACATCGCGTTCGGGGCAACAAGCCCGCGAGGAGGGCCAACTTGGGAAGCTTTTGAAATTCCTAAGACCTGCACTGGAGTCAGGGGCCGCCTGGAAGGCCGGAGAGTTGCCCATCCACTCGTTCGCCTCTCCGGAAACCGGACTTATCTACGAAGACGCGAGCCGATCTTTCCGAGCCCTCAGAACCCGTGTGTCTACAGTAGATACCGCGTGCCCTCTATCAAATCCTGCATGTCCTATCCAGTTATGCAGGTTCTACCTAGTTCAGATGCTCTCCTTCTTCTGCAAGCCCGCGCCACTTACACCCACTCATGCCACGCCACGCCATCACGCCGATACACAAACCCATCCCTTTCAAAAAGGGGTCCCTCAGCATCGAGGATCTGGCCAAGTTCGCACCGGGAGAAGGCCACGCGCCGCTGCTCGACCTCGTAGAAGCGGTCGAACCGCGGGTCCAGCGCGTCCCTGAGGCTGGACACGCTACCGCCCCTTCTTGAGTCCGGGTGCAGCGCCGCCCAGGGCTCGACGCAGGTGCGGCCTTTGCACGACTTGAGCACGAAGAGGAGCGAGTCTAGGCGGGCTACGAGCTTGGGCAGGTCTACACCCAGCAGCGTGGTGGGGACGTCGGCCGTGTCTGGGCGGAGGAGGTTCTTGAGCTGGTGCGGGTCGGTCTGTTTTTTTGGGGGTGTTTCCGTGTTATTCTGGCCGTTCTCTACGATGCATGTGCGGCGAGGTTGAATGGACCAAAGGGAGAATACATACTGTGAGATCATAAAGCTCGTGCTCGCCGCTGCACCACACGGAGTAGTACAGACTATAATCCTTGCTGACCACCCGCGTGGCCTTGTACGTGTTGTTGACGATGATGCGGTCCCATAGATCGTCACCAGTATTGTTGACATAGTAATCCCCCTCGAAAGCCGCGAAGCCCCAGAACTCGACCGTAGTGTGCTCATGGCGCGCAGCCGCAGCAGCCGCGAGATCACCCTCCGTCAGGGGGATGGCCTCCCCGTCGAAGTCGGCGCGGGACGGCGCGCCGGCCAGCTTCAGGATCGTCGGCGCCAGGTCCGTGTGCGCGGTCACGACCTCGGTCACGACGCCCTGGGGCACGCCGGGACCCCTCACGATCAGGGGGATGTTGATGTCCTCCTCGAAGCCGCACTCCTTGCCGGGCTGCAGGCGGTGCTGGCCGATGTGGTAGCCGTTGTCGGTGCTGTAGAAGACGTACGTGTTGTCCAGCAGGCCGTGCTCCTCCAGCCGGGCGAACACGGCGTCGACCAGCTCGTCGACCCCCTGCAGCACCCGCAGGCGCTGGCGGTAGAAGTGATCGTTGTACTCGACATTCTCCTCGCTCTGGCGCGGGAGCCGCCGCACCCAGCTCTCGCCGGAGGGCTGTTCCGGGTTGAAGTTGGGTGTGCGCGGGACCTTGGCGTCTGGGAAGAGGTGGGCGTGCCGCTCTGCCGGGATGGGCGCCGCGAACTTGACATCTACGATGTCTGGTGGCAAGATCGACCCGTCGTCGTTGCTGGGCTGCGAGTCCTTGAGTACGAACTCGACGTTGCTGTGCGGCGCCACGGGGGCGATTCCCAGGAAGAACGGCTTGTTTCCTGCGGTTGCCGCTGCATCGTCGAGGAAGCCCAAGGCCTTGGCTATCAGGACGTCGGTCGTGTGCTGCCCCTCGTAGCTCACCGGCTCGTCCTGGTCGCGCTGGTAGGTGGAGTTCAGGTACGAGTACGTGAACGGATCCAGCAGGAAGTCCGAGTGAGTCCAGCCGCCCGGGAAGGGCTTGTTGTAGTTGTCGACCGTGTGCGCGTTGAATAGCTTGCCCGTGTAGTACGTGTCATACCCGGCCTTTTGGAGCCACACCGGTAGATAGTCCTCGTTGTAGCCCCTGCTGAGGAATTTGGGATATCCTCCTGTTGAGATGAAATATTTGAGATATTGCTATTAGTATCCTGCACACTGGAAATCCGGCGCATTGTTATAAGCGTACCATAAGGCGGATTAACGTCCTAATTATGTGTCGATTCACTCAGTTAGTCCAGATCTGACCAAGCAGACAGATAGATGGGTTTTATGTCTGAAATCTGAATGAATAAGCTTACAGTGACATTTGTGTTGTGAGCGAGCTTGCCAGTCCAGAGTGTGACTCGTGAAGGGCAACACACGGCCGTGGTGCAGAAGTGGCGCTTGTAAAACGTCCCACCATCGATGAGATGCTTCCTGACCCGCGGCAGGTAGTCGAGAGAGTTCAGGTGCAGGTCCTGATCGTCAGTCAAGATGAAGACGATGTTTGGCTGCTTCCCGTTTTGGCTTTCAGCAAAGTCGAATTCAAGGGGGTGCTGAGAGCTGTCGGGCGGCACGACGGCTTGGACGCCAAGCCCGAAGGAGCAAGCCACGAGCAACTGCGTTAAAACAGTCGTGAGATGCATCTTGGCTGCTGCTCCTAGAAAATAGTAAGGAGCTGGGTGAGGGAAAAGCTAGTGGCAAAGGGGGTTGCTATCACCGCCAAGAAATCTCCGGGGATGATAATGGAGATATTGACTCGAAGGGCACGGTGATGATCAAGGGAACTTTAAGGGGCTGTTCAGGGGCGTTTTATCAGGATTTAGCTACCAGATGGAGACGATGCAGTTCCAGGTACGCCGTCGCCAAGACGGTGCTTTTGAGTCTTGATTCGCATCTTGATTTCGGTCGGCCATCGGAGTTAGTCCTGGTTCCCACCATCACTCGTGGATGTCGATGGCGCAATCTCAGGGGTCAAATCGTCACAACTCATGACGCACTAATCCACTGCAACCTCGAAAATCAATACATCCACGCTAACCTCCTTTGCGTGGAGATACTATGAGAGCCCTTTGATCGTTAGCTGTCATTGAATAAACGTTTGCGAGGTCGGCGGCCTATCATTATCGAACGGCTTAGCTATCAGCGGTACCTGGTGATGAGAATACGGTGGTCACGTGAACCCCGGTCAGGGTCCTGGGACTCTGAGAAATAGCACTGTCTGAAGTTGGGTAGTCATTAAACAACTAAATGCTTAGTTACTCTCAACGTTGTCTAGTTGAGCTGATATTGAACGTATGCCGATCGTGGATGCGAACGAAAAGTTGATTACTATGATTAACAGGCACTATTGGGAATGCTGGTGAAGTTGAGAGGATTGGAAAGCATGTTAACATAGTAAGACTGGGTTCAAGTTCTTCCTGTAGTCTTATACTAGTCGTTCATATCCCCTACTATGGTCGCACTAATTTCGTTCTCAGTGCCGCTAGGATCCAGTAGGTACATTGAGAAGACGGGGCATCCGAATTCCGAAATAAGGTAGAGACCAGACAAAGCTGATAGTAGTAGTTTCTTGTAGGTGTTTGATAAAAAAAAACGATAAGTCACTCTGTTGGGAGCCAGAGGGTAGAACATCGGGTTGTGGCCATGGCGTCAGGCAAACAAGTCGCACCGATATACTCAGAAGGCGAGGTAGCACGAGCGTGTTCAGTGGACGACCTCCACGCAGGAAAGAACCGAAATATCGGAATAACTTCTGGTCCGAGATGCGTGGAAATCGCCTGTTGGGAAAAGCAAAGTCGAAATGAAAAGTGACGAAAGAGCTGAGGTCCTGCCTGTTCTACTACGGAAGCAAACAGAATATCTTGGCAAGGTGCTGCCCCTCACCATTATCGGCATGCCGCATGAGCAAACAAACAAAATACACGAAGAGCAAGGGCTAGATTTCTTCACGCTTCAGTCTTCGCATCTACTTCTTTTTGCTCTAGCTAGTACCTAAGCTATGGGCAACAATCGTTGGCCTAACTTTGAGCCAGGCTGGGATACTAATGATGAGGATGATACGGATGAAGAGGAGGTTGAGCATCCATCCAGCGCCGCCTCGTCCTCAAGCTTGACCCAGGATGCGGGCGCCTCCCCGGGATCATCCACTTCGTCCATTGCTGACACTGAACTGCCCCCGGACGATCAAGGCGAGGGATAAGACAGCGAAGGCGACGAGGATGTTTCTTCACCTGCGAGCCAAGGTCGAGCCTCCCCTGAGCCTGGGGAGAGCAGTGATGAGGAAGCACACATCGGTCAAGATGGCTCAGACCTGACTTCGCTCCAAATACCCCCGAGAATCCCGACGACACCAGCTCGTCGGACAAGATACTTAACCCCAATCTCCTGCGAGCCGCCTACATTGGGCGAGGGGCGTTGCGGCAAGGGCGGTTCGCCACGGTCGGTTAAATACAACGTACATGTGTTAGTATTCCGCTTGCGCTTGCTGACTAGGCGACTACCTAGTTACCTGCCAATGTCTCGACGTGCCAGACACAGCAACCTGCCGAGCCCATCACGCCGATACATACCCCAACGACGATCATCAATGCTAGAACAACCGGGTCTAGAGCCACCGAGGGAGCTACTCCTGGGGATATTCTCGGAGCGAGCCCTGGAGCTAGCCTTGGAGCTAGCCCTGGAGCCAGCCTTGGGGCCTTCCCACGAGCCTCCACACGAACCTCCCCGCGAGCCAGTCCAGAAGCCAGGCCAGAGGCCAGTCCAGGAGCCAGTCCAGCACGAAAGATCATGCCGGCAAGGCCGTTACATCAAACTAGATCCACTACATCCCGTCAAACCGGATACGATACGTCGCGCGGAGCAATGCCTGCCGTGCCGCTGCTCGTGGAGGTACGTCTACTCTGATGACGATCAGACACACACACGCACTTTCTCTCTCTCTCCCCCTGTCCCCAACGGACTTTCTCTTATAGCGTTTCGCACGAGTCCTGCTAACCAACTGTGGCCATAACTCCTTCAAAACCGAGCAGAACCCACAAGTGGACATCGACCTCCTGATGATGGTGATGGACTTCAGGACCATATCGCTGAACCAGGTCTTCGGCCAAGATCGTCGTCCGCTGCGAGGACCCGCTGTGCTACAGCTCCATCGACGTCAAGCCCCTGCTCTGCGGCTGGCTCGACTACTTCAAGAACGCGAGGCACGTCGCTGCCGCGGCCGGCGACGGGTGCCGTCACGCTCTCGACATCATCTGCAGGTTCGGCTACGAGGTCGAGGGCGTCGACTCCGACATCTGTGAGGAGAGCAACCGCAGCCTCGACTTGGAGATCCCGCCGCTGGCTGAGAGGATGCGGAGGGGCCTCATCAGGAAGACGCGGAAGAGGCAACGGGTGGTGGAGGAGGAGGAAAGGCCTCATCGGGAGCTAGAGAATGGCGTTGAGTGGAAAATGCAGAGATGATTCGACCGTTGGTCATCGATCGAAGTAAAGCCGTGCAGAGAAGCAGCTGGGTTCCTCTCAGCACTTAGATCACCCGCTGAAGGGTCCACCTCTGCTCTGCAGCAGGGCCTGCAATGTAATGTGATGTATTGTATTTTGTATTGTATTTCCGACCTATTTGCGTGTGCTATGCGCGGTATTACACCGGACGCGGCAGGTAACGCGGTCCCAGATACAAGACAAAACACATTACAATACATTACATTGCAGGCTCTGCTCTGCAGTGCGTTTGGTTGCTGCTTGCTATGGTGCCTGACCTAAATCAGTCATACCGATGTTGTCAACCTCGCAGAAAGCCTCAAGCCGTCTGTCGACGTGCCTTGGAATCTAGTGCCTTGATGGTTCCCCACCTACCTGGTCTTTTGATGGGAGTCCGGCTCTGTTCCGTTGCCCGCGGCGCTAACCAGGTTCAGTAGGTACGATGGGGGTCCGTTCATAAACGAGAGACTGCAGGCATTCATCAATCTCGATGTGATAGTTTGGCTCAACGAAGGACAATACGAACTTTGCCGGAACAAATCAGTTCGCAGTTTTCTGGGATGCGACCGTCACTACCTACCTACCTAAACCTACCTAGGCATCCACATGACTAGCGGCATTGATTGATGCCTTCAAGTTCCCTCGTCGGCTCGCGACCCCCACCGATTGTGCTACCTGTGGTGGTGCGAAGGATGAACGGAGCTCGGTCCCGCGCTCCAGCTTCCAGGCAGCCGTGCAACTGTCATTCCAGCTCCCAACACAGCTCCCAAGACGGGTCGGACGCCGGCACATCTGTCCACAAGGACCTTGCTTCTCCGTTTCTCAAGCCAGAAAATATTGGACAGGGTAGGACTCTGATATCTCTCGGTTTGGCAGACTGCTAGACCCTTGCCTAGGACTGTGGGGTGGTTGGCTGCCGAAACAACAACTGGTCCAGATATCGGATAGCTCAGGACGCCCTGTGCGGGATGATATCTTGGGTGCAGCAAGGGGGAGCGTTCAGCTGTCGACTTTTTGGGCAGTAGTCGCCAGGCCTCCAGCCACAGCCTTCAGCGCTTGCCGGGGATCAATGTGACTGATTGATTGCCTCAATGGTTCGCCTTCCGCAAACATAATAAAGCAATTGAGGGCAAGTGCCTGCCTTGAATCTTACTGAATATTCTCAAGTCCCTTCCTCCAGGCAACGAGGAATCAGTCAGTCACTCGGGGAAGGATTCAGAAGATCAGACGCCTCGTCCTGTTCGTTGCTTTTCAGATATCAATGATATCAACTCGCATTTCTGTCCTCTTCGGCCCCGCCATTTTTACCCCCTTTCGTCATCAGCTCAACTCTCTCTTGTTGTGTGATTTTATGGGAGATTGTGGTGGTCTCTTTTGGATAACTGTCCCTTAACAAGCTCATCAATTTTCATCCTTGAGCCGACACATCACATACATCACATACGTCACACACGCAGCATACCTAAACCGTCAAGATGAGATTCTCACGGGAAGAGATCTCAGAGACCACATGGAAATGGCGCTGCAAGATCAAGCAGACCATGTCCTCCGGCAACGGTGAAAAGACCCTCGCGGACTTCTCCTCGTCCGACTCGTCCTTCGAGGACCCGAAGGCGCTGGCGACCAAGACCGGTGGTGGAAGCGCAACTGCTGGCGCTACCGGTGCTACCGCTACTTCCGCATCGGCACTGGTCCCTACCAAGGACCCCGGATTCGGGGCCAACCCTTCCGTAAAGACGCTCTACGAGGGGTCCAACTCGGGTGACAGCTACGTCGACTGGGTGGACTACCCGCCGCGGCAGATGAGCAAGAGCGCGGCCCGGGCTCAGGACCGCGTGGCCATCAAGCTGTACAAGGTCAAGGACAAGGACAAGCCGGTCATCTCGGGCCGGTTCGCGCTCAAGTACCACATGATCGACGTGCAGAACCCACAGCTGGTCGCCGTGCTGGAGCCTATCCTCAAGCGCGAGGACGTGCATCTGGACGTCAACGAGACCGCCTCGTTCCAGGCGCCCTTCCGCCCGCTGTACTTCTGCTACGACGACATCGTGGCCAAGTACAGGTCCCTCGCCGAGGCAGACGCCGTCAAGCCCTTCGTGCTCCTCCTGATCAAGGTGCTGGACGAGATCTTCTCGGACCTCAAGGCCAAGACACGCGCGCTGCGGGAGAAGGGGCTCATCTCGTTCGGCACCGCCTGGACGTACTTCCCGCGGGACTCGGTCGTCATATCGTGGGGCCACAACTGCGAGCTGCTCTGCAAGGTCGTCGACACGACGCTCAAGAAGGCCCCCTCCGGCGCCGTCATGGCCCTGCTGGTGCGCTGCAAAGTGCTGCGCTTCAGCGGCGAGGCCTTCGTCTGGGAAGACGAGGAGCTGGCCATCCCGCACTTCGACGGGAACCAGCCCATCCTCGAGCTGCCGCACTACCCGCTCGAGTTCCATGCTGACGCAGAGGAGGTCAAAGCGCGCATGATCTCCCGGGGCAGGCGGGTCCTCGACTACCAGGGCCTCGCGTATTGCTGCTACACGGGACTGGGCATCTACCTGGAGCCGGCGAAGAAGAAGATGGAGAAGCACAACGTGAGTTTTCGGATGGCCGGACGGCTGTCAACAGTACACCCGCCCACATTCGTTGCCGCGTGCTAATATATCTTCCGTCCTGAAGGTCGATGGCAGAATCCTCATCGACGTGGTGGGCTACAAGAAGCACCACCTCGCTCAGGGCTCGAGGGAAGAGAAGGACCCACACACGAGGCGAAACCTGGTTCCCGGGACTGGCATCGGTAATTCCCATCTTGGCTGCCCGTGTCCCTCTGTTAATCACGCCTTTCCGCTAATTATTCTTTCATCTATACCAACCAGTCCATAACCCCCATTCAACAGAGGCTGCGGGAATTGCCACGGCCAAGGGCTCCACCGTCCGCAGGCTGACGGAGGAGGAGCAGCAGCGGAACCGGGAAGTGATGCTCAGGGATGAAGACGACCTCATGTTCATGTTCCCGCTGCTCGAGGGCTATGCGCTCAAGAACAAGCTGTGGCGTACGTTCCAAACTATCTATCCCCCGTATCCCGTCCTGCCCGTCCACTATTACTCCTCGCCTGCATGGATCTGACTTGCGAGCATCATTCCAGTGAACTTCTACATCGAAGATATCAAGCCGATGGTGTGGAACGATCAGGCTTTTGAGCATCTCGTGTACGATGAGCAGCAGAAGGATCTGGTTCTCTCATTTGTGGAGAACCACGGCCTGGCGGCCCCGAAGATGGTCGATGTCATCGTGGGGAAAGGCCAGGGCCTAATCATCCTCCTCTCGGGGCCGCCGGGCACTGGCAAGACGCTTACTGCGGAAGCTGGTAAGATATTTCTCTCCTTCCTTGTCGAATTGTCGATGCATCTCTTGTTCGTAGGACTAGAGCTCATGGGAGCCGAATCGGGGCCATGCAGAAGCTGACTGATGGACTGTGGGAATTGCGTAGTTGCCGACAAAACTAAGCGGCCGCTCTTCTACCTCCAGGCGGAAGATCTGGGCATCAACGCCGCCACTCTGGGTGCGAACATTAAAGTCGTGTTTCAGATGGCGACCGAGTGGGACGCCGTCATCCTCCTTGATGAAGCCGACGTGTTCATGGCGGAAAGGCATCCGCAAGTGAGTATTACTCATTACTGCCTATCCTACTGCACCCTAAGGCTGGTCATCAGTATTGATCTAACCCTTCTCCCGACATAGGATATTGCCAGGAACGAGCTCGTGTCCATCTTCCTGAGAGAACTCGAGTATTTCAGGGGAATCAGTGAGTCCCACCATTATCTACCACCGGCGATTTGGAAGGAAGAACACCCTTGAATGCCTCGCCAAGCTAATGCGTTTCCTTACTCAAGTCTTCCTGACGACCAATCTGTACGACACCATCGACAGCGCATTCCGAAGCCGCGTGTCGCTCCACCTCCTGTTCAAACCCCTGACCGCCGACGCCAGGCTAGTGGTCTGGCGCAAGTTCCTCGACCGGCTGCCACAGGCCACAACCACCAAGAAAAAGGCTGCGGTAGTGGAAGTTGTCACCGAAGGCACCACCACCACCAAAGGTACGGCGAGCGGCGGCGGTCCCGAACAGGGCAGCGACGAACACGCGGACGCGGAAGCGGACGTGAACGGCGTGCAGCAAGAGCAGCAGCTCGACGACGAGGACCTCAAGGAGCTGTCCCAGTGGCAGCTCAACGGGCGCGAGATCAAGAACGCCGTGCGCATGGTGCGGTCGTGGTGCGACCACAAGGGCTACGACATGACGCTCAGCCGGCTCGAGAACGGCATTAAGGTCACGTCGCCGCATGCGGCCAAGCATACGCATGAGCACGACACGAGCTTGTACGACTGATTCCCGAGTGAGTGAACTGGGAAAGTGCGTGCTAGAGACCCGCCGCTTGCTGCCCAGGTTCGGGCTGAGGCTCGCGCTCGGGGGCTACTTATGTTGTGTCGCGGCGGAGGGTTCGGTGATGCATGCGTGGGGTGGGAACGAAGGAAAGAGGGGCGAGGCTCCGTCACCGGTATGGTAGGATTTTCGTCGTGCTCACCGAGAGCTGCGTGTTGGACAAAATGCAGTGTCGGTGTGGGGGCCAGTCTTTTGCCCAAATTTCAGGGGGCTTACAGCTTCGTGAAGCGACTTGCAACAACGGTCCAGGTTGCCATGACCACAATTGATGATGATGATGGTCACGGTGAAAAGCACCCAGAGAACAGCGTACTCTATAACTGCGCCCCATTGCACCGTACAAGCCAGTCAGTACCGTCTATTCGTAGGAAATACACATACAGAGCGCAGTACAATCAAAATAAGAATTACATTGAAGGCTACCCAGGGACCGTAGGGACCGTCTGTAACGACAATTCCCTCCAGCTCGGCCCATTGCCCCCAACCGTAGCGCCAGGCCGCCGCCCCCTCATGTCTGTACCACCAAGATTTGACACGAGCTGCGGCTCAATACAAGTTTTAGCCCACTGGCAGGCAGGCTGCTCGATCCTAGGCGTGGTGGATCTCTCTCCTCTCTTGCCGTCCCGCTGTGGCCCGTGGGACTATGCAGCATGAATACGTGCTGTAATTGTGCTGGGAAGCTAGCGGCGGCGGCACCAATGAGACGAGCCGAGGCTAAAGTCCACGGAAATCACCAGACTATATAAACGCCGTGGCAGTGCTGCCGTGGAATAATAAGCACCGCTCTCCCCCCGCGAAATGTGGTGGCACGATGGAAAGTAAAAGGGGGAGGAGGGAGGGAGGGGGTCCAAAAGAAACAAGACCCAAGCCAAGCCGCAGTCCTTCGAGGACATCAAATTATTATATCTTCGTCGGCGGCTGCTGCCCCTGACTGACACAACCTGGAGGCTTGGACCTCATGAGCTCCTAGTAGATCTCGCCTAAGAATCCATCCTCATCATGAGGTCGGGGTTTCTGACCATCAAGTCGGCCATCATGTTTTGGTGCTTTTCGCACGCCCTCGTCTCCACCGTCACGGCTGTCGCGGCTGCCGCGGCTGCCGGGACGGGAACGTTGAACCTCACCGTCGATCTTGGCTATGCTGCGTACAAGGGTGTCGAGAACCGGACTACCGGGTTGAGCGCCTGGAAAGGGTACGTGCGTGAACGTGGTGGAGTGGGTTGGGGAGCGTTGCTCATAGGGGAGGGCACTCACTCGTTTGGTCACTGCCAACCGCGAGGCATAACATCAGCAACAATTATCTAGTAATCACCATTGACACCAACGAAAAATCGCTCCCCCTAGAATCCGATACGCGGCTCCCCCGGTGGGCAAGCTAAGATGGCAGGCGCCGAGGGACCCTGACGCCACTACGACAGGAGTCATCTCGGCCGACGACTTCGGGCCGGTGTGTCCACAGCAGATGCCCGCCGTCGGCGGACTCGTCCTCGTCAGCCTCGGCGATGAGGACTGCCTCTTCTTGAACGTCTACGCGCCCAGCGCCAGGGGCAACGGAACGACACTCCTCCCCGTCCTCGTTGAAATCCATGGCGGTGGCTATGGGCTCGGGGACGGGAGGCTCGACGTCACGGGGTTGATGAACACCAACGAGAATGGGTTCGTGGTCGTGACGATTCAGTACAGGGTAAGTACTAATTACCTATGACAGGAACGTGTCCTGCCAGAGAATCTCTCATTCCCGTAGTGGACAGCTCATGTTGACATGAATGGTAAATTCGACCCAGCTCGGCGCATTCGGCTTCCTGTCCTCTGAAGAGGTGAAATCCAGAGGCGTCCTCAACGCCGGAATGTTGGATCAGGAGTTCGCCCTGCGGTGGGTGCAGAAGCACATCTCGAAGTTCGGGGGCGACCCAAGGAGAGTGACCATCGCGGGCGAGTCCGCAGGCGGGGGGTCGGTCATGCTTCACGCCATTGCGCGAGACGGGACGCTGGGCACGTCCCTGTTCAGGAATGTGAGTGAATTATTTCTTGGCGAGGTGGCGAGGTAATTATTACCAGCCAGAGCCCAGAGCCGGGAGAGTGGGATAATACGTGGATGTGTGGACGCCCCAGTGGTTTCTCCGCTGCCAGGCACAAAGCCTCAGACGAATATCGTGAAACTAACAAACAGAGGGGGTTTGTGTGATACGCAAACCAGCTCATCGCTGCCTCGCCGTATCTCCCGACGCAGCCGAGATACAATGACGCGATTCCTACCGAGCGTTACCGTGTCTTTGCAGCTCAGGCTAGGTGTCCCAGCTCAGGGGCTGACTTCGACTGCCTTGTTTCAGCGGACAGTGAGACTTTGCGGCTTGTGAATAGGAATATGACGGCCGGAGACCTGGTTCCGTGGGCGAACTGGTAAGCACTTCATAAGGACTTATCCCTAAACAAAGAAATAAATCACGCAGATTTATTGACCTCTTGCTTCGTTTCTCATCAGGGCTTTCATCCCCGTGACTGACGGTGCTTACATTTCAGAAGCCACGACTGCACGATTGAACAAGAGCGCCGTCAATGGGGTCAATCTCCTCTCAGCTGTAAGTCTATTACTCGGGGGTACAGAGTCAGCAATTATAACAACTCGAAGGACTAGCACAAGGCAATTAACAACGACTGAAATCGCCTTGTAATAAAAATTAACAGGGCAACGCAAACGAAGGTGACGCCTTCGTACCATCCGGCATCTCGACCCTGGAGGGATTGAAGCGCTACATCAACTCGAACTTTGTCAACCTGTCCCCAGGAGAAATCAACGCCGTTCTCGAAGCATACCCAAGCGTCCCTGGCCCGGACGACCCGGACTCCCCTCGCTTCGAGACCACGGGGTTCGGTCCCGCCACGGCTGTCAACACCAGTCAGGTTGCTACCGGCCACCAGCAAAGAGCATACGTACGGATGCCACCTCCTTCTCAACCTTTTCGGGTGTCTCAATGAAAAAGAAGAGCCTCTTTGCTAACTCGGTGACGCAACTACGATACGTCGACTTGACCCCTCTAGAGTATCTACGCCGAGTCCACCTTCGTCTGCCCGGCGTATTGGCTAGCAGACGCTTTCGGCGGCGGCAATGGTCGTGCGAGCTTCTACTATCAGTATTCTGTGCCCTTCGCCAGCCACGGCACCGACCAGCGAGCGTTGATTGGGATACCGACGCCAAATCAGGGGCCGGACTTTGTTAATGCGTTTAGAAGTGAGTCGCACTGTACCTACTAATAGTACCTACCGATACTTTGTTTAACCGGGAGTTTCGAAACACTTTCTAATCTCTATGAGCAGAGATCTACGGCAACTTCGTCACGAAGGACAACCCCTCAATCGAAAACAGCGTAGCGAACGGTCTGTCGTCGAAGAACCCCGCCGCATCGAACGGGGCGAGCAGCTGGCCACGGTGGACCGTCGGGAACAACCCTCTGTTTCTCAACCTCAACCAGACGGGGGGGACGCCGACGAGCTTGGCCAGGAACGGGGTCAACGTCACGCAGTTCACGCTGCCGGGCCTGACGAACAGCTTCACCGTCGCGGAGGCCAACCCTTGGGAAGGGGGAAGGGGACGGCGGTGTGATTTCTGGAGGGCCCTCAGTCCGTCGATCCCGCAGTGAGCGGATGGGCTGTCCAGGGGATGCACGTCCTTCAACAGTCGATTTGCATGAATTTGGAGGAGCTGGCCGGTGGGAGTTGGACCTCAGGAGTGTGTGCTATTACATGCTCTGATAGAGGATTGCTAGGAAGGATCACCAAGGGTACGACACAGGTCATGCAAACCAACCAAATGGAGAAATCGAATGAAAATTTTGAGCTGCCAAATAGGTCGGAATGAATTTTTGCCCGTGTCTGTTGGCCATATATGTGAACCGGCCAGAGTGCCGGGTGGCGGGTTGACTTTCGGGTCTACCCGAACCGAAAAAGCGGCCGAGCTGGCTCGCATCAAATGCGAACTCCGTCTGATGATATATACCCGCCAGTGGGTAGATCGAAAGCGAGGGAAGAATAAAAGCTGTTGGCTGCAAAAATGAGCCGAGCAATGTGGGAGCGTTGGGCAATGCCAAATTGCATCCTGCCTACAGGTAATCAATTGTCTTATAAGTTGGCCAACAAGCCACCCCTCTCTCATCGTATCCAATCACTCCTCCCCGGCAACTCTATAAGATTAATAGATACAATCTGACAGGAACTTGCTTTGCGCTTGATGATTCCTCACAGAAACTAAAGGCTTACTTTAGAGGCGCAATTTCTTATCCTAAACACAGTACATACTAAGTACGAACATCAGCCATGCAATCTCACTTCGGTCTCATGGTGGCCCTCGCCGTCGCCCTGTCCGCCCATATAGTAGGCCAAGCCTCTCCGCTCCCCCTTCCCCCACATTACAAGCGACATCTCAGTTAGAAGAACGATACTATCCCTGCGTCTCCAATAAACAATCATCTTCGTAAAAAGGACTGACATCATTCCTTCTCATCCTTATCACCTAAATACAGTCCCAAGCAGCACCAACGGAGAACATCAAGGCGGCGAGGGAAAAGGTCCTCGTTGGTCGGGCGGCGGCCGCTACCTGCGAGAAGACTAAGTGCGACCCCTTTAAGGCGGGCGACTGCGTCGTGCAGGGCAACAAGAGCGGGCTCAAGTGCGGGTCGGCGTGCCTGCTTGTCTTCGGGGATAGCAAGTATGGCAGATGCTTGACCGCGTCTTGAGAGGAGTAGCAATCAGGTACCTTGTGAGGGAGGCGAGGGCTTGAGGCTAGGCGGTCTCAGGGATGACGCGATGGACGAGCATGGCATCATTTTATGTTGTCATTCATAGTAGACTAAGAGTACTACTACAAGGCGGCGTTTTGGGTATCAAGTTTTGTAACTTTTTGCTCTCAGACTACAAGTAATCACCCCTCCCCTGCATGACGTTCCATAATTCCCTCGTCTTTCAGCATCACAGACCTTCATTCCCTAGCTGAGCAGTCCTACCCATCTCCAACTCGGGCTCTACCTGGAGATGACCAGTAGTGAACCAAGAGACGCCGCCCTCGTCCACCGGTATCAGCCCGCAGAAGGCCAGGCCCGCGCTCATCTGGGTCCTGGACTTCGGGGTGTTGACCGTGACGCGGAGGCCGAGGTCACAGCAGTTGAGCGAGAAGACCGTGAGCTGTCCGCGGGTCAGCTCCAGGAAGCGGCCCAGCCTGGCGAGGTACGTCGTCATGTCCAGCGTGCTGAGGTGGGTGAAGCCCACGAAGAGGTCCGGCTGCTGGCGGCGGTGTAGGATCAGGTTCTCGATCTTGTTGGTCCAGTAGACGTAGATGGGCGGGAACATGCCGAACTGGAAGCCGTGGAGGATCGTGGGGTCGAGGGCCGCGGGATGCGTTGGTGCTGGAGGAGATGGAGTAGGGGGTGGGGGGATATCGTCAGGGTGGAGTGGAGGCGCGGTGGTTCTAGCTTCAGCTCCCACTCCCAGTCCGTTCACCTGTGGGGGTACGGGGGAGGCGAAGTCCAGACTGTGGAAGTCTGAGTTCAGAAAGGTAAGGTCGAGACTAGGCAGAGATTGAGGAGGAGGAGGGGCGTGTGTGGCAGGCACAACTACTCCCGCTCCAGCCCCGTCCACCGGCGCAGATGTGGGAGAGACGAAGGATAGACGACTCTGGAAGCCATGCGGGAGGTAGAGGTCTGGATCTGGAAGCAGCAATGGAGGAGCAGCAGGACCAGGCGCAAGGGCAGATGGAGCTGCTCCCACTCCCAATGTGTTCGGCCGCGTCGACGTAGGAGACACGAAATTCGGAGGTGGTGTCCCGCCCATCGTCTGTGAGCTGGCGTCGCTGATCATAGTGTCGCTGCGGTATGGCTGTCTGGCAATGTCTTCCCAGTTCGGGAGGGGATTGCCTGTGCGAGTAGGTGGGCGGAGGCCCGGAAGCCGGGGCTCTGAGAGGGAGTCTGGTAATTTGGCCATGGCAATATCAAGTACCTGGCTGGGCGAAGCTATGATATCGTGGAAGCTGATGCAGGGAGCACAGGGGTGAGGCCTAGACAGGTAGGCAGTCGGATGAGGATATGAAGGCCGCGTTGGAGAGTATGAGGCTGACCGCTTCATGAAGGCTGGTCTGTCCAGTATTTTATATACGTGTGTTGTTCTGACAATCGAGCTGCGAGTAGCTGATTGTCCTGCCCTGTTTGACATGTTCACTGCTGCATGGTTTCTCAATACAATGAGGTTGTGAACGCCGGCTATCACAGTGCGTTGGCAATGCACGCCTAATTTACTGATTAGAACAACGAGGCTCTCTGGAGCTGTACAGGTTTAGAGGACTGGTCAAACGCAGGAGCTGCCAGTAACCGACTTACAGGGGAAGTGCTTTCTCTCTCGCTTCCTTGCCTCAGGGTGTTTACAGTGAACACAGCCTGATGTAGGTCATCTAGTGCTGTCGGATTTTCTGCCGAAAGACATCCCACTGACTGCAGGCTGGGAGCAAACGTTCTCACTGTCCTTTTAATTCAATATCCAGACTAATAACTTCCAATCACTAAAGGGACTGAAAGTTTACACGTTTGTTTGTTGGTAACGCATGTCATATTCTCTTGTCTGTTCGTTGGTCTAACCCGTTCGGCCGGGATACGAGTTCTGAACGTGATCAGTAGAGAACGATATTTGAGCCTCCTTCCTGGCTCACTTTTTACTGACTTGCGCTTTCGAATAATTTGACATGGAAAATTCACAGAACAAAGGTGTTGTAATTCGACTAGCCTCAAGTTATTCTTGTCCGTGAGAAGTACCAATTTTCCCCGAGGATGGTGGTCCAGTACCTTGCTTGGCTCCGCGTTTCGTCTGTGAATTGGCTGCTGGTAAACTTTCCATGCTGTACGCCAATCCTAGGCGTGTGTCTTTCTTCCTTCCGTGGCGAATTTGCATCTATTTGGTGTAAGAAGATAACCTCGACACGGAAAACGGGTGCCACCAGCGCACACATGGCCTGTAAACGGGTGGATGCTATCACACAAGCTGGTGTGCTGCCGAAGATGTTTGCCCAGATGTTCGGTTGTGGGGCCGTACGTGATGGTGGTGAACAGGGCGGGCTGGCCCGGCGCTGTATGACCCCACCATCGGGATTTCGGCTCAGGAGAGGAGCTGAGAAGAGACAAGGAGGACAACGTCCCGAGCCCCGAACCCCGAGGAGTAAGCAAACGTGTCCATGGCCCATCCGATAAATCTGGCATATCTGGCTGCTGCTGCCTGCGATATCTCTCTGGGAAATATCTGCAGAGGTTTCATTGGATCGTCAACTATGGCCCATGTTCGTGGTGCGCAGGGCCGCGTCAGATAACACATTGCGATAATCTTTCAAGCTTCACCTTTGCTGCAGCCTGGAGACAGTCAACGCGCATCCCAGTCATTTTGGTATGAACACGTTTTCTCTATCAACTGGGAAGATTCTGAGGCCAGAGATGAAGATATATATGATAAACCAAACAGGCGAGCGACTACGTAACTGAGGTGCTCTGTTTTGTTCCATGTGATAGTTTCTCTCTAACATTTCTTTGTCTCAAAGCATCCCATGAGATCGCCACAAACAGGTTAACCTCAAGATCTCTCTCTCTCTCTACTCGGCCTCCCCAGCCATCTTATCTTCACATAGAGGCACCCCTGCCGATGACGTACGGCGTCTCAGCACGACTCAGCTGAGCTTCAGGCGACCCTGCAGGCCCGTGCCCCCCATCACCTCCCACTTTCCTGTGCGACAGCGATTTTAGGTTAGCGGCAATTGGCATTTGACAGTGGGATTTCGGAACCCCGTGCGGCGGTAAGCTCCCCAAGCAATAAGTCCTGGCATTCTCACATGGCCGGCGTGGGCACGGCTGGCGGGTGGTGGGGTAGTGAGTGTCAGTGTTGGAAGAGGGGCTGAATGGGACGGATGTGCCTTATGACCATGCGCTGAGCGGGACCAGCCCACCCCATCTGACAGGATCTCCCCCATAATTGGAACCTCCAAACCAGGTACAACCAACACCTGAACCAAACGACACCTCTGTTTGCTCGTCCATCCTGCCCTCCTATTTCTTCTTCCAGACCAAACCTCCATAAGAGTTTGGGCGACTGCATTTGAAAATACTGGATTCTACTTTTTATTCTTTCATCTTCTCCAACGACGAGGTCTCCTCGTCAAAATCTATTCGCGATGGTCTTCGACGTATTCCCAAACCTGGTATCGTGCGTCACCCAATCTTCCCCACATTGAACCCCTCTGTCCCCTCTCTGCTAGCCTCTCCTATCTCTCTCGCTCCCGTCTTCCAACGGCTGTGGAGATGCGCGCCGGCCGGTCGTTGAGCAGTAGCTAACCAAGAAACGCGCGCCGTTGTCGCAGCTCTATCGCGTCTTTCCTCTTCCCCCTTTTCGCTTCCTACAAGGCCCTCAACACGTCCGACCCGGCTCAGTTGACGCCATGGCTGATGTACTGGGTCGTGCTCGCCTGCACGCTGCTGGTTGAGTCGTGGACAGAGTGGATTCTCATCTGGTAAGTTTTAGGTCGCAAGCAAGCATGCACTGCGCACAAGGTCTTGTTCACCTTCAGAGAGATAGAACGTTTCAACAAAACGGAGGCCCAGAGAGTTCTAACGATTCTGACCCCTAAAACCCGTGGCACAGGGTCCCCTTCTACGCCTACATCCGCCTCTTCTTCCTCCTCTACCTGGTCCTGCCCCAGACGCAGGGCGCCCGCATCATCTACCAGACGCACCTGCACCCCTACCTGCGCGAGAACGAGGCGGCGATCGACGACTTCATCTCGTCGGCGCACGACCGCATGCGCGCCGCGGGCATGGCCTACCTCAAGCGCGCGATCGAGTACCTCAAGACTAAGGTCCTTGGCATGCCGCCCGAGCCCGAGCAGCCCCCCGCGTACTCGTCCTCCGCCTCCCCCTCCTCCGGCGGACAGTCGTACACCCAAAGCCTCCTCGCCCGGTTTAGCCTGCCGGCCGCTCGCTGGTCCGCCATGGCCGGGACCGCCGCGCCGGGCACGGGAGCGGGAGCGGGAGCGGGCGGCGCTAACGCCGCCGCGACCGACTTCTACAACCTGCTCGCCGGCACTGTGAGCGCCGCCCTCGGCGGTGCGGCGGTGTCTAGGTCGGCAGCCCCGGCTGGCGCTGGTGGCAGCGGCCTGATACCGAGCCACGTCGGCGAGGCCGACAAGGCCAGCTTCATCGCCACGCAGCGCGAGCGCCTCACCACGCTCCTGGCCGCGCTGGACCGCGAGGCCGCGCAGCTTTCTTCTTCCTCTTCGGCGTCCCGGGAGGCGGCGGAGAGTAGTAGCCGCAGTAATACCGGAGGAGGAGCGGATAACACGCCGCTCCCCACGGCGGCGAACCCGTGGGATTCGTACAGCCAGGCGAGCAGCGAGTCGACGCACCCGTCGAGCGGCCTGAGCAAGTCGCGCAGCGAGCAGGACTTCGAAAAGATCGAGGCTGAGAGCGGCGCTGACGATGACGACGACGACGGCGAGGCTGGAACCGTTCGGCGCCGCGCGGCTGGTGGCAGCGGCGGCGGTGGCGGCGGCGGCTGGCTGCCCTGGGGCTGGGGAGGCTCCGGCTCCGGCCCTAGCTCCGGCGCGGGTGATGGTGATGGTGGCGATGTAGGCCGGAGCTCGGGCGTGGAGAAGTAGAGACGTGCCTTTCTCCTCGGGTTTGCGGCGCCGCCGCCGCCTCCAGTGAGCCAGTGATGGTCCGGACGGGTGGGATCTGGAGTTTGTTGTTTGTTGGTGTTGAATGGATCTGTCTTCGGTTCTTTATTTCTCCCCATACGGAGTTTGTTAGGATTTTAGTAGGCTCTCTTCCTCTTTTTCTCGGATGACATAGGGGGAAAACAAACAGGCGGGATTATTAGACCTGGCCGCAAGGAGGGAGTTTCTCGTATCATCCTCGCTTAGTGCCTTAGGGGGATCTCGGAGATAAAACAGCCCGTCTTTCGGCTCGAACATACCGCAGCAGCAGCAGCAGTAACAGCAACCACAGCAGCTAATTTCAATGTATGTTAGCCAGTCACCAAGCACTCGTGTTAGGCGACGACCACCTCCACTCTTTAGAGTAGACCCTATTATCTTCAGGCCAAACATACGTTACGGCAACTAGGTAGCGTAGTAAATACCACTTTAGGCCTCACTACCTATCAGAACAAGGGGTGGGATGATGGGTGATGCCTACTCCCCGCTCTATATAGAACAACCCGTCTATTGTACAGATTACAGTTGGCAATATGATGACAAAGGAAAGTAGAGAAAAGATGCGAGCTTGCCGAAGATCGAATTCGGCCTCACAAGGGGTATACACGGGATGTAACGAGATGCGCCCTCTGGCGCAAATCGAGATAATCCGGCTTTTCTTTTGGGTTCCAGCACTGGCTCGGCGGCTCGTCCGGGTAAGGTCTATTCCCAAGAAGGGGAGTGTATCTGCCATCGCACGCGCTAGCTCAAAACCGCATATAGTCCCCGGGACCTCAGAATAGCGGATATCTCCAAGGACAATGACTAACGTAGTAGGGTGGTCTCGAGAGGTACTGGACTAGTCAAGCCTTCAGGTGGCCATTCCAGACCGTCGTTATCTCAAATCTCTCAAGTCTCTCCAGCGTTGCTTCGGCCGTTCCCTCACGACTTCTTGTAAGGATAGGTGGGATCCCCGTCCTTGCGGATCCAGACCTGTCGCTTCTTCTTGTTGACGACGTGCTCGACCCAGACCTCCTTGGCGTGCTCCTTCTTGAACTCGCGGATGAAGCGCGGGTCCCACAGCTCCGAGCCGATGCCCAGGTCCTTGCAGCAGCGCATCAGCGCGTTCGACTTGCAGCCCTCGCCCGCGGTGGGGATCGACTCGTCGCTGAAGTACTGGCACTCGCCGCGCGCCTGGGCCACGAATCTGATTTGTTTTGTCGCCACGGAGGTTGGAGTGTTTTGTTAGCAGGAGTATCCAAGGATGAAGAAGATACATTGCTGTCAGGGAAGGTAATTGGAAGGGATCCGAGAATTGTCGTACCGGCCGTGCGCGACGAGCGCGTACTCCCTCGTGACAACTTTCTCTCCCACAATCAGGTCTCCGCGGGGTGCCAGTCCCCAGCCACCCGGACCGAAGGCGCGGTTCAATATGCGGCGGTACTTGATCTCGGGGAGGTAGATGATCCCGTCGGGCTTCACCTCGACGTCCTGGGGGTCCAGGGGCGCCATGAGGATGGCGGCCGCCTCGGAGCTGAAGGGGGTCTGGGCGAGGCCGTGGTACGACTCCGACCAGTTTATTGAGGCGTCACCACCGCCATTGGAGGAGCCAGATAGCGTCGACGCGAAGGGCGAGGGCTCTTGGACGTGCGGGAAAGAGGAGGACAGGGTGGCCTTAGGCGCAGGCGGGATCGCGGCTTGGGGGTCGAGCACGACCTTCTCGGGGTCGAGCCCCTCGACGAACTCTGCTACTGTCTGCGGGGGCTTGTTGGTCGCAGGTGGTATTCCAGAGGCTTGAGCAGCGGGTATCCTCCGATTCGAATTTGGCGCGCTCGACTTGGCCCCGGCTGATATGGACCTGGCCAGCGTGGCTTTTGCAGCCGTCGAGGCGGTCTTGGAGGCCGCAACGGGCTTCGAGTAGCTCACGAATCGGCGTGGCGTCTGGGGAGTCAGCGACCGGAACGGCGACAAGCATGGGCGAAGCGGCCGAAGCGCGGGGGCGACTCGGGCTGCCATTTGGAGGTGCACGGGGTGGCTGGATAGAGGCAGGAGCGAGGTACGGCGTGAGTCGGATAGATGTTCACGTCCCGAAATTTTGGGTTCACATATGGATCAATGACATGGGTGGGGCGTCTGATGCTGCAAAGGAGCTTGGGCCACCAACGGTGATATGATAGCGCGTGACAGACAGCGCTGCCGCGTCTTCGGTGCTGTGTCTTGGATGGGAATCATTGATTCTCCTCTTGAGCAGGGTGAAATCGTACATAGTATACAGTAGTTGTGGCTATAGATACATCGCTTGAGCTTAGAAGCTTCCAGGAGGTCCCTTTCACTCCTTACTTCTCGGCGTCTTTGGTCTGGGTCCGCTTGTCGTTGTCGTGCGCTTTCCAACACGCCCTGAACCGTTCCATCTGCTCATCATCGAACTCACAAGAGCTTCATCAGTAATGCGTCTACTTTCGACAAGCCTCCGGACATTCCAATAGCCCTAGATAGTGACAGAGATGGAATCTAGCTGTAGACACACATACCTCCTCTCTACACTGTCTCCAATCGCGTTTTTCGTAGTGGCAGTCCGTGAGCGCCATGTTCTCGTCTTTGCAGCCACAATGTCAGGTGTTCTTCGTCCACTTGTCCGGACCTAAGAGTTCACACGCTTGAAGTGGATAAAGAAAAAGTGAGGAAACACTCACCTGCACAGCCGGTGCTGAAGATGCGTTTGTCCCTGCCAGAAAACGTGAAAAGCAAGGTCAGAAAAGCTCGAGCTCAGCTGAGCTCTCGGGGATCCGAAGGTGGTCCGGTCCATTGACGTGACACCCGAGACTTCACGATTTGCGTTGCTGGGTTATCTGCTCACCACTCATCCGGCTCATCATCGTCTTGGTCGGCCTCGGCGGCCTTCTTTTCTGTCTCTTTTTCTTCTTTCGACATCTTATTAAAAGCTGTGGGCCGAGTCACCTCTCTGCTCCTAAGAAGAAAGTGTTTTTCGTTGAGCTGTTGAGTTAAGTGTTGGGTGTTCGGACGTGTTGGGGTCAGCACAACAGGTTCAATAGCACTGTCTGGTGATCCTGGAGTGGACAATCGTTAGCGGAGCCCGTGCTGCCTCAGCTCATATCCGGTGCCCCAAAACATCTGACAGTGAGGCTATTTCACCCTCTACAACCACTGAAAATCACTCAAGTCGACGACCGGCAAGATTGCCTCGTGTTCGCCAGCATGGCGCCCAGAAAGTTAAATGTCCTTGTTTATTCAGGTATGAGCGACCCCACTAAAATCGCCTTGGATTTGCTCTCATCACCCACTCACCCCTAAACTTGTGCTAACAATCCCCAAAAAGGCCCCGGGTCGACGGTTGAATCTGTGAAGCATGCGCTATACACGCTGCGACGGCTGCTTGCGCCTAACTATGCCGTCTTCACAATCGCCGAGTCGGCTATCCTCAAAGAGCCGTGGCAGTCGACGTGTGCCCTGCTGGTGATGCCAGGCGGTGCCGACTTGGGCTACTGCCGCGTGCTGAACGGGGAGGGCAACGCGAAGATCTCGGCCTTTGTTCGGGCCGGCGGCAGGTACCTCGGCCTCTGCGCGGGCGGCTACTACGGCAGTGCCCGGTGCGAGTTTGAGGTCGGCCACAGGGCTCTGGAGGTCATCGGACGCAGGGAGCTCGGCTTCTTCCCGGGCACCTGTCGCGGTGGCGCCTTCAAAGGCTTTCGCTACCACAGCGAGGCTGGAGCCCGCGCCGCAACCCTCGATGTGCGGCGGGATGGGCCCTTTGCCGAACTCCCCGAGACTGTGTGCAGCTACTATAATGGCGGCGGCGTATTCGTCGACGCTGCCACAGTCGATCCGGCCGCCGTCCAGGTGCTTGCCGAGTATGCTGATGAGATCGATGTGGACGGCGGCCAAGGGAAGGCTGCTGTGGTGCACGTATGCACCGGCAACAATGGCCAAGTCCTGCTTATGGGCCCACATCTAGAGTACGTCGAACCCGAGTTGTCGCTGTGCTGAACCTGTAGTACTGTAGTATCCGCAAAGCCTTGTTGCCTTATTGACCTGATGACATCCTCTCAACTCCTAGATTCGCCCATGCGCTTCTCTCGCCTCAGCCTGCCGTCCCGGGTTACGACGGCATGATCAACGCATTGGCAGCCGATGAGCCGGCACGCATAGCCTTCTTGAAGGCCTGCCTCGCTCACATCGGCCTCGATATCTCACAGGACTCAGCAGGTGGCGGCGGAAGCGGCGGCGGCGTACCGTCTCTGTCCTCCCTGCACTTGACGTCCGCTGAGCCGCAATATGTGGGCGAGCTGCTCCACTCTCTGGGCGATCTCATCACTAAAGACAGTTCCGGCACAGAAACCATCAGCGCGGGGACCAACACGTTCCGTCTTGTGAATCCGGATGCTACGTCGACCAACACGGAGCGGATTCACCCGGCCACGGTCGATGGCGCTGGCGACGTCGACGGCAGCAAAGAGCCGCCGAGCGATCTCAGGCTCTATGCTCACGAAAACGACTGGCCGGGACCCAGGGACACGCCGTCCTTCAACCACCATGCATACTACGCCACCCTCAACGAGAACCGCAAAAAGGAGACAGACGCGTACGACTGGGGCGATGCTCTCATCTATGGGGAGGTACTTACCAGCACAAACACGTTACTAGAGCAGTAAGCGGATTTAGGACGAGGTCCATGGGGTTACGATCCAGAATATTCCACGTTACTGACCAACTGCTGGGCTAGGAACCCGAAGCTGCTAGCTAAGTTGCCGTCAGGCTTCACCGTCACAGCAACCACGCAAATCGCGGGCCGAGGGCGAGGCAGCAACGTGTGGATCGCGCCGCCAGGACAACTGATCTTCTCTACCGTCATCAGCCACGCCGCCAATCTCGCCGCCACCCGACCTATAGTGTTCATCCAGTACCTCGCCGCTGTTGCCATCGTTGAGGCAGTCCAGGGCTACGACGTGGGATACAAGAAGCTGCCTGTGAAGCTCAAATGGCCCAACGATATCTGTGAGTGTCTTCTTTCCTGGCCATTCACCGACTAATACCCATCAAACTGGACTGAGACTGACAGAACCGCCTGTTGTTTGTGCAAAGACTGCCGTGAGCCAGGTCAAACGTCAGGGGCACCTCCCTCCTACGTCAAGATCGGCGGGATGCTGTCCAACTGCTCCTACAGCGAAGGCAACTACCAAGTCGTGCTGGGGATCGGGATCAACACGTCGAACCGGCGGCCGACGACCTCGCTCGACGCCCTCGCAGCCGAGGCGGGCTTGCCTCCCTTCCGGGTCGAGAAGCTGCTGGCCCGCCTGGTGTCGCGGCTCGAGGTCCTCTACCGCAAGTTCCTCCGCGAGGGGTTCCAAGACGGCGGGAGCCTCATGGCCAGCTACTGCAGCCACTGGCTCCACTCCGACCAGGTCGTCACGCTCGAGTCGGAGGGTGGCGTCAGGATACGCATCATGGGCATCACGTCCAACTGGGGCCTGCTCTACGGACGGGAGCTCGGACCTGACAACAGGCCCACGGGCAAGACGTGGGCACTGCAGAGCGACGAGAACAGCTTCGATTTCTGGAAGGGGCTCATCAAGCGAAAGCTCTAAGCAAGGAGGCATGTGTGATCAGAGGCGTGACTGAGGGTTTGGAGGAGCGCCATCACGACGTCTTGTTGCTCAATTCGTCATTACTTTCTCACTTTTTTTTCCACTCACAAAACATTGTTCTTGTCACAAAGATGGCCCTGACAGCATTGTCTCGGGAAAGGGAAAAGAGAGAACCTAAACAACGGCCAAAATATAGGGAAGGAATAGACAATGTGTGTCCACCAAGTGTGCGCGCGGCAACATCAAGACTTCACGAAGGGGTCGCTGTAGGGCCAGGAGTGCATCCCGTTTCTTCACCAAGCCCAGGCTCGCCTGTAGCCATACCTCCGATTCCAACACCGGCTCTTCCGGAGTCAGACTCCGGATTCATTGACAGCCCTGGTCCTCCCCGTCAAGTTGTCCGGCCTTTGTCTGGAATCATGCCTCCAACAACTCCGACCCCGGCCCTTCCGAAGCCAGACTCAGGAGTCATATGCAGCCCTGATGGTGCACAGGAAAGTGAGAAGAAACAAAAGCTGGCACCGTCGTAGTCGCCGTCGTCGTCATGCAGCCATACATCAATAATTCCCAGCCATGGCTCCTCCCAGTGAACTTCTCCCGCCTTTGTCTGGCGTCATGACTTCGACTCCAACTTCGACCCCGTGAGAGGGCCTAAGGCTGATGTGAATAGTCGTTTCGTTGTAGAAGTGTGAGTGAAGCACTACAACCCCGGGCCTTTCGGTCCCATTGCCAAGTTGTTAAGTTCAGTTGTTAGGCCTTTGGAGTTATGACGCCGTGGCTAACTCTGACCTCTACCCATGAGAAGGTCAGAGATTGATATAAATAACCGTTTCGGTCTCTACGGCCTGCCGGACGGCCGTAGCCTATATAATGAGAGCCTCCCACAGCATTTCTTCTCGCTCTAGATTCTCCAACACATCACAGCCCTGTACAGAACAACTATCACTTCCTCACCTTGCACCACGACACTTCTCGATCACTCCGAATCAGACAACATATACCAACCGTATACGAAGACCACCACGCTCCCACCACCCAACGCAGGATAGTCCAACACGCAGTTAACACGATGGCCTTCACATACCTGCCGGTGTACGCCAGGGCGTACACCGATTCGGACGGTCAGCTAATCACCGACCCGTACTCGATGTTCGAGATCGGCGAAGAAATCATCACCGCCAAGTACACACGGCCCTCGCCGCAAATACCGAACCCACCGCGGCCTGGTAATGTCAGAAGATTCTACCAACTGCCCGAAGGTTCTATGGATTTCCGTGATGTTCCAGAACGATGCTTGATAATAGCTTCTATGACCTTCGACCTGATTCATCCCTCCACTCTAGAGGTCTATAAAAGACCGTCCATTCACTCTGTAGATAAACAGAATAGGAAGGGCAAGGGCTCTTCAATACACTCATTCAAATTGTTCCCTTCTCTCTTTTCCAATAGTTATGAGCCCGGTTTGCACTAATCACACTGCCTGCAGCCACCGTACCTTTTTGCCTCTATCTTTGCTCAGCTTCTGACAGCTGACCTCTATCGTCAGGCCTTTGTACGATCCTTCTGTACAGTATCCTCTCAGCAGTTCACGAAGTCGACTCCACGTCAACTCCTTACCTTGCTGCCACTCCACACGCCTCAGCTGCGCCCGCGACGCTTTCGATTAAAGCCATGGCCTCTGAGAGGAGTGCGTATTTGAAGGTCGCCACGGATTGGGACCGCTGGATCGCATCCATCAAAAAACTAGCTGTTTCATACGATCTTTGGGATTATTTGAATCCTGGGCCTCAACCAGACCCAACCGATCTCGGACAGACTGTACTCAAGCCAGTTCTCCAGCCTCCACAAGAACCGAACCTTGCTGCGTATCAGCAAGGCGCTGTACGCCCTTCGGAACTTTCACCAGAGAACTACAACAAGTATAAGATCGACCGCGACTACTACGCCCTCTGCCTGCAACAATATAGCTCAAAGCTTAAGGGCTTGCAGAAAATCAGCGCGCTGATCGACAGCACCATCTCACCCGCGTACCTCCTTCTGATCGAACAATGTTCCGATGTTGTCGAACAACTGGAGACGCTATACAAACGCGTTGCTCCATCAGACTACGAACGACATCAAGCAGCTAAGCTCGAATACCGGAAGCTAAGCAACGACGGCCCAAAGAACACGAGAGTTGAAGAATGGCTCGACCGTTGGGAACGTGCCTACCTGCGCTGCAAGAAACTTGGAGTCACAGAAGTCGCCGACCCTCAAGATGTCATGAACACGTTCACCAAGGCGATCCAACAGATTGACCCGTCGCATGCCTCTTTCATTCGATATAGTTTTCGTCTCAAGCTTTCAGAAGCCAAGAACAAAGGACTTACAGTCCAAGCTACGCACGATCTTTTGCCCACCGGATCAGATCTCGTTGCCACCTATCGAGACGAGTAAGTACTCCGGAAGCTGGAAAGAAACAATGGAGAAAGCGCCTTCGCGGCCACTCTCCAGGGTGATGGCCCGTCACCCTTCGGCTCTACTCAGCCAGCGGAGAAAACCACGGACTCTGCAACGCCTGGCACAGCATCAGCAACAAGCAGACGGAACACACGGCCCGTACCATGATGCTTAGATGGGGAAAGACACTTCTTTGTCGACTGCCCCTATCTCAACCCATACGTACGGAAGCAAGATTGGCGCCCAGATCCGGCTATCCAAGCTAAAATCACGGCCCAACTTGAACAAATCAATCTCTTAAGCAAACGATTGATTCCAGAATCTCAACATGGCTTACAAAACAACGCTCGCCAAAAGGAGAACCACACATTGCAGCTTCAGCTGTGGCAACCTGCTGTCAAGTGGCCAACCCAACTGCTCAGCTTTCACGCTCTGACTTTCCTGAGGTTCAAGCTTTTCCAGTCAAACTGCATCACAATACTTCCAACCAAACAATGCACGACAGCACACAAACGCCCGTGGCCACATTTGCGGATCAGACTACCCTCTGGCCCGGAGCTTCATCATCGACGGAGGAGCCAACCGGCACATCACCAACGACCTTTTGCGCCTTCAGAATGTGAGGAAGCCATCCTCTGAACTAGTCGTCTTTTGCGGCAACACTCCATGCCAAGTGGAAGGTATAGGAGAATGCCCTATTACTATCCAAACGCCAGTAGGACCACGGATCCTTCTGCTGAAAGAGACTCTCTACATCCCGTCCTTCACGAACGTCGTCTCTCAACGCCTCCTTAAGGCAGCCGGTCTAATCTACGACGACGAACTCGAACTCGTTCGATACAAAGACACTCAGCTTGTATTCGCACATGTCTAATACAAACATGGACAAACCGTTCTCGAATACAACGACCTAAACGGTCTCGAGCATCAGAAAGCAAATCTTAGCAACAGCGCTTTTTCAGCTTCAACTATGCAAACAAAGCAGACCATTACTGCCGACCTCGCTCATCGCCGCTGGGGGCATCCCGGCAAGGAAGCCCCCGAACGAGTTGTTTTTCGAAACAACAGGCACTCGCATCACAGGTCCAACAACCGTAGACTGCCTCGCTTGCGGTCAAAACAAGCTGAAAACCCAAATCAGCCGTATGCCGTCAACTCGGAAAGCAGAACAGCCCGGACAGAGATTGCACTTCGACCTCTTTGCGTACACAACGTCATGCAGAGGACATAAACAAGGCGCAGCACTAATCGACGAATTCACCGGACTTATCATCGCTCGATCACTGCCCAACAAAGAGGGTTCAACAATCAGCTCCTTTCTCAAACAAGAGCTCAATAAGATTGCCATCGAAGTCGGCTCTCCTATTCACATATTCTTCCGTACCGACAACGAAACAGGCCTCAAATTCGACGAAGATTGGCAAGCTTACTGCATCGACAAATCCATCACAGTGGAATACACCCCAGCAGATACAAAAGAACCAAACGGAACCGCCGAACGCTCTGGGGGGGTGATTAAAGCCAAAGCTGCTACGATGTTGAACGATGCCAACCTTCCAGAAGATCTTTGGGATGAAGCATGGGAAGCTGCAGGCTTTCTCTACAACATTACGCCCAGACGCAAGNAAACGACGCCAACCTTCTAGAAGATCTTTGGGATGAAGCATGGGAAGCTGCAGGCTTTCTCTACAACATTACGCCCAGACGCAAGAACGACTGGCTAACACCCTTGGAAACATACAACACATGGCTTCGTCAGCATAACCGGCCAACTATCGGCCCAGAACGACCCGACTCTCGACATCTAAAAGCATATGGTTGCAGAGCGTTCTGCCTTACACCATCAACAAAGAAACGCATGGAGCGACTCCGCAAAACTCTTCCACACGCACAGATTGGCTATCTTGTTGGATATGTTGCCCACAACATCTATCGGATCTGGATTCCTTCGCTTTCCAAAGTCGTCGTTACCAGAGACGTGGCCTTCAACGAAGAACAGTTCTTCGATCCTCGAAAAGAGAAACCACTGAGACTTCGAGAATACGTTCCACGACCACAAACCCCCATTGCATCAGAAACAGAATCATCTTCTGACGAAGAAGAGACGTTACCGGTCATCCACGTCAGCACTGATACCACTAGTCCGGAGACCGAAGAGCAAAGTCACGATCAAGGATCCAACAACGACAAAGAAACAACACTAACTCCAGCTGAGACACATCTCCTTACACCAGCCCAGTCACCAGAAAGGACTGTCGACCACCAATCGCATCATCCAGAGAGAGATTCTGTCACAAACAGTATCGCAAACTCAAAGGATTCTCAAAGCACACTCCGACGATCCACGCGTCAAACCGTCGAATCTACGGCTGCTCAACAAAGCCGACAATATTTAGCCCAGCAAAATCTGTCACAAACTGGCAGACGGAACTACAAACGCTACCATCCTGCAAATTCAGCAGTGGAAGCTACAGCCGTGTACTGGTCAGCCTTCTCTGCAGTAACCACTATTCGATTGCATCGCGACGACCTTCCACCAGAGCCCCGGAACTATCGAGAAGCAAGACACCATCATTTCTGGTCAGATTGGCTTAAAGCCATGAACAATGAAATGGCTTCTCATAAAACACGCGGCACTTGGACCCGACGAACAATTATAACTGCCCAGCGAATTCTTCCGCTCACTTGGGTATTCAAATACAAATTTGATGCTGAAGGCTTTCTCACTGGCTTCAAAGCACGGATTTGTGTTCGGGGAGATCTCTAGCATGCTCTCGACACAGACACGTACGCAGCTACTCTTGCAGCACGAACAATGCGTACAATCCTCGCACTTACTGCTCGCTTTAACCTCTCTACTCGACAACTCGACGCTGTCAGCGCCTTTACCAACAGCTCGTTAGGCGAGGAAATATATGTCACCTTTCCAGAAGGCTTTGAAGAACAAGGATGGGTGCTTCTTTTATTGGAAAGTAGAGAAGAGAACTATTTGAATGAGTGTATTGAAGAGCCCCTGCCCTTCTTATTCTGTCTATCTACAGAGTGAATGGACGGTCTTTTATAGACCTCTAGAGTGGAGAGATGAATCACGTCGAAGGTCATAGAAGCTATTATCAAGCATCGTTCTAGAACATCATAGAAGTCCATAGAACCTTCGGGCAGTTGGTAGAATCTTCTGACATCTTTTGTGCTGAGCCCTTTATGGACTTCGACAATCATCTCTGCTCTGGTACAAAGAATTAACCAGAACTCTAACCGAGCTTGGGCTCACGGCCTCTTCCGAAGATCCCTGCCTTTTCAACAACGACTGGCTGATCGTTTTATTCTATGTCAATGACATAGTCCTTGTCTACCGGCCAGAACATGAAGAAAAATGCATCGACTTTCAACGTCGCCTCATGGAACGATACGAAATCAAAGATCTTGGCAAGCTCTCCTGGTTTCTTGGCTTTCAAGTCCTAAGAGATCGTCCAGAACAGAAGATTCTTCTATATCAGGGAGCATACATCGAAAGGATCTGCACCAACTTCAACGTTCCAACTACAGGACGAGCACCTCATATACCAATCAGCACAGAAGTCCTCGCGCCTTACGACGGTGCAGCATCTGCCAACTCCATCAACCTCTATCAGCGCAAAGTCAGTTCAGTACTCTACGCAGCTGTCATATCACGACCGGATATGGCTTATGCAGTCAGCCAACTATCTCGGCATCTCGTTAACCCCGGTCCAACACATCATACCGCTGCAGATACTCTGCTCCAATACCTTTGGCATACTCGCACTCTCGCAATACAATTTGATGGTAAATCTGTCAGAGACCACGACTTTACCGCTGCCGCAGACGCCCCTTTCGCAGACGACCCAGAAACCCGGAAGACCTCCCAAGGCTACTTGATGAAACTCTACAGAGGTCCCATTCACTGGAAAGCTTCGCGTCAAGATACGGTCACTACCTCTTCAACAGAAGCCGAACTTCTCTCTTTCACTCAAGCTTGT